>CAUYSK010085652.1:0-81322 GCA_963575035.1 Avahi laniger | reverse complement strand
GAAATTAATTGGACAACTAAAAATATATATAGAAAAAATTAGCCGGGCATGGTGGCACATGCCTGTAGTCCCAGCTACTTGGGAGGCTGAGGCAGGAGGATCGCTTGAGCCCAGGAGTCTGAGGTTGCTGTGAGCTAGGCTAACGCCACGGCACTCACTCTAGCCCGGGCAACAGAGTGAGACTCTGTCTCAAAAAAAAAAAAAAAAAAAAATATATATATATATATATATATAAAGAGGTTAAAAAAATACCTTGCAAACAGTAAGCATAAATCTGGAATGGCTACATTAATATCAGAAAATACACTTCAAGACAAAAAGACCTTCCTAGAGGTAAAACAATCTTGAAAAAGAAAAACGAAGTTAGAAGATTTATATTTCCTTCAAAACTTGCTACAAACTACTGTAATCAAGATGGTATGGACTGACAAATAGATTAATGAAACAGAATAGAGAGCCCAGAAGTAGATCCTCACTTAGACTGTCATTTGATTTTTTACAAACAAGCAAAATAATGCAATGGGGAAAAGAAAGTCTTTTCAACAAATGGTATTTGAAAACTGGATATTCATATGGGAAAAAGTGAACCTCTATCCCTACCTCACACTGTATACAAATATTAATTCAAGATGGATCATAGTAGACCTTATATGTAAAACCATAAAGCCTTTGTAAGAAAACATGATAGACTAGAGGGTAGGCAAGGGTTTCTGAGAACCCAGGAAACAATAACCATAGAAGAAAAAATTTGTCAATTTGACTTTACCTGCAATTCTCATACATTGTTGAAGAGGGTGAAAGTATTGCAAACACATTGGGAAAAAGCCTGGCAATTTCCTAGAAAACTATACATCTACCCTGCGACCCAAGAGAAACAATGTAGCACAACAAAAAACTCACTAAAGAAAGTTCATATAATAGCTTTATTCGTGATAGACAAAAACTCAAACATCGCAGATGTATCCATCAATAGGAGAGTGAATAAACTGTAATGTGTTCACATGATGGGATCCTCAGCAATAAAAAGGAATGAGCTATTGTGTAATATTGTGTAATGCAACGACATGGATGAAAACCAAAAATATGATGCCGAGTGAAAACAGCATCACGTAAGAGACTACATACTACATGATCCCATTTAATGAACAGTGGAATCACAAATGGAATCATACCCTATGTACTAATTTTTGGTGGAAAAAAGTCAGAACGAGGTTGCCTCTGGGGACGGGTGGTGCTACGTAATGACTAGAAACGAGCATGAGAAAAATTTCTGAGGTAATAGAAATGTTTCAGTTTTTGACAGCAGAATTGGATGGTACACTTAAGATTTATGCATTTCATTGTATATAAATTTTACCTTAAAGAAAAAAAAATAGTTGGGAGCCAATATTTTATTGGTTTTAATTCTAGCTTCACTACATGATTTTCTTTGGACAATTTATTTCCCTTTTGTGAATTTTGGTTTCTTGATCTGTAAGATATTCATTTCAATATTTTACTCATGAATATTTGCCGTAAGTTATAAGACTCTATTATTTTATATGCTTCTAAGAAAAAATAAATATTGTAATTGAACTATGATTTACTGCTCTTTTTTTAAATCACATTGATTTATCCTGTGTTATTATATTAGAATCAGTAAAAAAATATGGTATCTTGAACATTCTGAGTTTATAAGGAATATTGAACACAGTGCCTGGCACGTTGTAAGTACCCAATAAGTGGTAGCCGTTATGTTGATGGTGATGGTGATTTGATCATGAGCAGTCTGTTAAGTGGTGCTCATTGTTTAGGTGGTTCTTTGGGGATCAGAATGAATAATAGGTCATCTTGATGAAATTTGTTGGTCACAATGCCCACTCATTTTGAAGTGGAAATAGCGTAACAGTAACAACATGCTTAGTTTGTTTTCAGAGTTAATTCTTTTAATGAGTATCACTTTGTCGTCAATGAAATTTGTTTGTAGTCTATTGTTGAAGTTATCTCCAGGAATAAGTTCTATTGATATCAACCTCCTGGGTTGGTTGAAGTCATTTTTCGTGAAGAGAATTTAGTTCAAGTGTACAACATGAATGAGATATTCCCACATGTAAAGCTTAGTAAAGTTGCATTGGTGATATTGTGACATGAGACCTCAGATTTTAAATTTTTTTTTTTTTTCATTTTCTGTCTACATAGGAGGCAGACAGTGGGGAAGAGGAATGCCGATCACAGCCCAGAAGGTATGTTTGTTCATTATATCTTATAGCATTTCTGTAGTTATTGTTTTTCTCTAATTCTTTTTCAGTCTTGTCTGACTGAAAGGTCAAATTCAAAGATCTCTGGGTTAATTTCAAGCTTTTACTTGGCATCTACTGGAATAATTGTTATTCCAAAAAATTACATAATGATGAGGAAAGAAAAATCTATTCTCTTATTCAGAGCACTGAATTGTGAAGTCATTAAGAACCATAAAGATCTGTTTTTGAAGTTGTTAACAATAATTTGTTAATTTGACCAGCAGCGGGGTTTTGCAGGTTTCTTCATTTACAAGAAAAAGATAACTTGTAGAAATAAGAAATGAAGAAAAACCTAGTAGCACCCATTTAAAAAAATCAAAATTTGCTAGTCTGTTGTAATTTCTTACATTCAGTGTGTTTGCTAGGCTGTTTCTAAATCTGATGGCTTTGGTCTGACTCAAAGCAAAGAAATTTCTCTTACCTGCCAATCAAATGACTCTTATAGCTATACGGTATTTAAGAGGTTGATTTTTGTGTATTTGGCTACTACAGCTTGTTCTGGAGTTCTCCACTTACCACAGAATAAACCAGCATTGAATCTTTTCATTGATCATGTCTGAACTCATCTTGTCAGTTTGTGGGTTCCCATATGGTTTGTAGTAGGGAATTCAATAATAAACAGCATATTGGCTGGGTTTGATGGCTCACACCTGTAATCCTAGCACTCTGGGAGGCTGAGGTGGGAGGATCGCTTGAGGCCAGGAGTTTGAGACCAGCCTGAGCAAGAGCGAGACCCCATCTCTACAAAAAAAGAAAAGAAAAATTAGCGGACGTGGTGGGGCACACCTGTAGTTCCAGCTACTCGGGAGGCTGCAACAAAAGGATGGCTTAAGCCCAGGAGTTGGAGATTGCAGTGAGCTATGGTGACTCTAGCCTGGGTGACAGAGGGAGACTCTGTCTCCAAAAAAAAAAAAAAAACAGTAAACAGTCTATCATTAAAACTAAAGGCCAGTTCCAGGTAATAATCTTTTATTTTAACCAAATACCATTTATTGGGAAAGTCATAAATTGGTCATAATTAAACCAAACCATCATACCTTTAAAAATCAGTGTTCAGACACATTCTACTAAATGAAGTATCCCAAGAATGGAAAAACAAGCACCACATGTACTCACCATCAAATTGGTATTAACTGATCAACACATAAGTGTACAGATAAGAATAACATCTATTGGATATCAGGCAGGGGGATGGGGGAGAAGGGGACAGGTATTTGCATACACGAATAGTGCAATGCGCATCATCCAAGGGATGGGCACACTTGAAACTCGGACTTGGGCGGGGAGTGGGGAGGCAAGGGCAACATATATAACCTAAACATTTGTACCCCCATAATATGCTGAAATAAAAAAAAAGGAAAAGGCAAAAACAGAGCATAAAGTAATAACTGAGTAAAAATTAACTTTTCATATTGATAAAAAAAATTCAATGTTCACAGACAACAACCATAACAACAAAAATAGATAAGTTAGACCACATCAAAATTTTAAACCTCTGTGCATCAAAAAACATAATCAACAGAGTGAAAAGGCAGTCTATGGAATGGGAGAAAATGTTTGCAAATCATACAACTGATAAGGGGTTAATATCCAAAATATATAAAGAAACTTCTACAACTCAGTAACAAAAATACAATCATAGTCAGCTCAGGCTGCTATAATAAAATACCTAGATGGGGTGGCTTATAAAACAAACACTTATTTCTCACAGTTCTAGAGGCTGGAAAGTCTAAGATCAAGGTGCTGGCATATTTGGTTCCTGGGGAGGGCCTACTTCCTGGCTTGCAGATAGCTGCCTTCTCTGTCCTCACATGGTGGAGAGACAGACAGAGAACGTGCTCTGATCTCTTCCTTTTCTTATCAGGACTCTAATTCCATAATGGGGGTACCACCCTCATGACCTCTTGTAACTCTAATTATATCCCAAAGGTCCCGTCTCCAAATACCATCACATCATATTGGGAGTTAGGGTTTCAATATGAATTGGGGGGGGGCATAAACATTAAATCCATAGCATTTTGCCCCTGGGCCCCCAAAATGCCTGTCCTTCTCACATGCAAAATATATACATTCCATCCCAACATCCCCCAAAATCTTATCATATTCCAGTATCAATTCTAAAGTCCAAAGTCTCATCTAAATATCATCTAAATCAGATATGGGTGAGACCAGGTATTATTTATCCTCAGCCAAAATTCCTATCTAGCCATGAACCTATAAAACCAGATGTTATGTCCTTCTAAAATACAATGATGGGGTAGGCATAGGATAGACATTCTCATTCCAAAAAGGAGAAATCAGAAGGAGGATGGTCGGAGTGTTGGATCCCAAATAAGTCTAAAACTTAGCAAGGCAAATTCCATTAGATCTTAAGACTTCAGAATAATCCTCTTTGGTCTGATGCTCTGCCCTTCAGATCCGCTAGAGTGGTGGCATCACTTCCACTGCTCCATGGGGTGGCCCTGCCTCTTCTACTCAGCGGAGTACCATACACCTGGCTCTCTGCAAAGGCCCTGCCCACACAGCTCTGCTGGATGGGTGTCCTATCCTGTGAAACTGAAGTGAAGGCAGCCTTGCTCCCAGCCCTCACCCATGCATTCTGGGCCTGTGGTGGGAGTAGAGGCCCTGATGATCTCTGAATCACCTTCAGAGGTCCTTCTTCCCTTTTCTTAAAAGATAATGCATGTTCACAGCCTTCCTTCATTCTATCCCATTTTTCCTGTTTTCTTTAGTTTCAGCTGGCAGTGTTTCTGCTTGCATAATCCTGTCATTCTCCTGGCTTCTGTCGAAATGGCTGTTTAGGTTTGTGGTTCACACCCACACTAACAGTCCTTATCAAACGGTCAATTAGCCACACCGTTGATGTTCTCTTTGAAACACGTTGTCTCATTTTTTGCAATATACACAGGCTGAGAATTTTCCAAATCTTTAAATTCTGGTTCCTTTTTAACAATTCCTTCTTCATTTCTTTCTTCTTGCATTTTATTATAAGCAGCCAGAAGGAACCAAAACACTTCTTTAACACTTTGCTTAGAAATCTCCTTAGCTAAATGTCCAATTCCATGACTTACAAGTTCTACCCTCTATAAAACACTAGCACACAAATACAGTTCGCCCAAGTTCTTTGCTACTTTATAACAAAAGTCGTCTTTTCTCCATTGTCCACTAACATGTTTCTTATTTCTGTCTGAGACCTCACCAGAATGGGCTTTTCCATCCATATTTCTATAATATTCTGTTCATGATTATTTATGTATTCTCTAAGAAGATGGAAGCATTCTCTCTAGCTCTCCTCTATCCTTTCGGAGTCCTCACCAAAATTGCCTTTAGCCGTCCCTTCATGGCAATCTTAGTTTTTTCTAGTATGTACCTCAAAACTCTTCTGGTATTTATCCTTTACCCAGTTCCAAAGTTGTGGCTGGATGCAGTGACTCACACCTGTAATCCCAGCACTTTGGGAGGCTGAACCAGGAGGATCGCTTGAGGCCAGAAGTATGAGACCAGCCTGGGCAAAGTTGGGAGACCCCCATTCACTACAAAAATAAAAAATAAAAAAAATTAGCCAGGCATGGTGGCACATGCCTATAGTCCTAGACTTGGGAGGCTGAGGTGGGAGGATTGCTTGATCCCAGGAGTTTGAGGCTGCAGTGAGCTATGATTGTACCATTGTACTCCAGCCTGGGTAACAGAGCAAAACCCTGTCTCTTAAAAAATAAAAAATAAAAATAAAAAAAATATATATATATCTTCCACATTTTTAGATATTTGTTACAGCAGCACTCCACTTCTCAGTACCAAACTCTACATTAGGGTTCTCCAGAGAAACTGTGTGTGTGTGTGTGTGTGTGTGTATGTGTGTTGAGAGAGAGAGAGAGAGAGAGAGATTTATTATAAGTAAGTGGCTCACATGATTATGGAGGCTGAGATTCCCAAGATCTGTAGGCTGGAGACTCAGGGGATCTGATGATATAGTTCCAATCCAAGTATGAAGACCTAAGAATCAGGAGAGCCAATGGTGTGAGTTCCAGTCCAAATCTGAGTCCACAAGTAGAAGACCAGTGTGCCCATTTGATAGAGAGAGCAAATTCTGCACTACTCAGTCTTTTGTCCCATTATGGCGTTCAGTGGATTAAATGAAGCCCACCCACATCAGGGAATGCAATCTGCTTTATTCAGTCTACTGATTTAAAGGTTAATCTAATCCAGAAACACCCTCACAGATACACCCAGAATGATGTTTAACCAAATATCTGGTCATCCTGTGGCCCAGTCAAGTTGACACACAAAATTGACCGTAATACAACCAATTAAAAAATAGACAAAGAACTTGAATAGACATTTTTCCGAAGAAGATATACAAATGGCCAATAAGCACATGAAAAGATACTCAGCATCACTAATAATTAGGGAAATACAAATCAAAACCACAGTGAGACACCACCTCATACCCATTAGGATGGCCGCTACCAAAAAAACAAAAGATAAGCATTTCAAGGCTATGGAGAAATTAGAACCCCTGTGCACTGTTGGTGGGAATGTAAAATGGTACAGCTGCTATGGAAAATAGTATAGCAGTTCCTCACAAAATTAAAAATAGAATTATTACATGATCTAGTAATTTTACTTATAGCTATATACCCAAAAGAATTGAAAATAGGATCTCAAGAAATTTGCACATCCATGTTCACAGCAACATTATTCACAATAGCCAAGAGGTGGAAACAACTTAAGTATCCACTGACAGATGAATGGATAAACAAAATGTGGTATATACATTCAATGGAATATTATTCAGCCTTTAAAATGGAAGAAAATTCTGATATGTTACGGTATGGGTGAATCTGAGGACATTATGCTAAGTGAAATAAGCCAATCACAGAAAGACGAATACTGTATGATTTCACTTACATGAGATACCTAGAGTAATCAAATTCATAGAGACCAAAAGTAGAATAATGGTTAATGGGGGTGGGAGTGGAAAGTTATTGTTTGATAGGTACAGCTTCGGAAGATAAAAAAAGTTCTGGAAATGGATAGTGGTGATGGTTGTACAACAATGTCAATGTACTTAATGCTACTGAACTGTACACTTAAAAATGGTTAAGATGAAAAATTTTATGTTTACATATATTTTGCCACAATTAAGAAACAACGGACCAGGCACGGTGGCCCACACCTGTAATCCTAGCACTCTGGGAGGCCAAGACAGGATAATCCCTTTAGGTCAGGAGTTCGAGACCAAGCTTGAGCAAGAGCAAGACCCCATCTCTACTAAAAATAGAAAATTAGCTGGGTTGCAGTGGCATGTGTCTGTAGTCCTAGCTACTCAGGAGGCTGAGGCAGGAGGATCTCTTGAGCCCAGGAGTTTGAGGTTGCTGTGAGCTAAGCTGACTCTACAGCACTCTAGCCTGGGCAAGGAAGTGAGTGAGACTATGTCTCAAAAAAAAAAAAAAAGAAAAAAAGAAACAATATATTCATGTGACATTAGCCCTTTTTTGTGATATTTAAATTCTGGCAATATTTTGTCTTCTCAGAGGATAGGCATAGAAACATAACCTGATTATAAAAAATCAGGTTGTATATTATTTGCTGAAAAATAAATGAATAAAATTCAATGCCAGTATTTCTTTTGCATATTTATGAACTCAGCTTTCCTTCTTGTGTGATGACCCACTTTGCTGACTGAGGAACAGCCAGGAGGATAACTATAAAACTAAATCATATAAAATACCAATATTCAACCATTTTGACCTATAAACAGTTGTCTCATATGGGTCAACCTAATAAAATTATAAGATAATAAATAATCAAAAATGAACAAAGGAAATACTCTACTGAAATAAGTGTTTGCAATTTTGAGATACCTTTTTTTTTCCTGAGATGAAGTCTCACTATGTTGCCTAAGCTGGTCTTAAACTCCTGGGCTCAGGTGATCCTCCACCCGCAGCCTCCTGAGTAGCTGGAACTACAGGCCTGCACCACCATGCCCACCTCTCGAGACACCTTTTTAAAGTGAATAATTATGGTAGAAAACAAAGTACTTGGGGAACTTAATTTAGAAAATAAATATTTTAATTATAGTAGAATTCTTCCATTCCTGTGTGTATCAACTCCAAGCTAAGAATTGTGGTCATCAATTTATAGTATTGTCCAATAATATAGTTTCAAAGATCTGGGGAAAACTATCCCTTTTTTTTAAAAGGCAAATGAATGCTTAAGACATTTAGGATAATTTTTATATGTTTTTCTCTCAATTCAAGCAATATATATAATATGTTATAAATTTTTATATTTCAAATTACTCTAAAAATATTATTTTTCATGTTCAGGCAAAACCCTCTCCTGCTTTTAAACCTAGTTTCTCTTTTGTCTCTCATGGACATAAAAAAGTTACTCTTCATATGATGAAAAAAATTCTTCACCTTTGAAAACTTGTTTTTCTTCTCCCAAGGTGTTTCAAACATACCAACGAAAACAAAATTTTCAGCAGAGGAGAGAAAGAGAGAGCAATGTGGGCCAGAGAAGTCTCAGAAAACCTCTTGGAAGAGCTGAGTCTTAATGAATCAATGGGATTTAGATATGAGGATGGAAGAAAAGAATAATAGCATTCCAAATGTAGGAGGGTAGAGAGAATGGAAGGATAACCTCAGAAATCTGGAAGTAAATGCTGATGTGTTTTAGGGATAGTAAGATGATAATTATCTATATCTTAAAAGCAGAGGAGTTTTGATTTAATATATCTGGATGTAGAAGAATGACATGACTGCCAGAAAAAGAGTCTGAGGATGTTATATAGTATGAGGGAAGGCAGGAAAACTATCCAGGAAGCTCTTGAAGTAATTCAGGCAAATGAGAACAGCATGAGGACAGGGACTGTCATTTATCTTGGAATTCATAGCAGGTAGCATGTAGTTGGCACTCAGTAAATGCTTATTGAATGAATAAATGAGAATAGAAAAATGTTGACATATTTACTATAAATAATATAGTTAAGGCCTGGCATGGTGGCTCGTGCCTGTAATCCTAGAACTCTGGGAGGCCAAGGCAGAAGGATTGCTTGAGGCCAGCAGTTTGAGACCAGCCTGAGCAAGAGCAAGACCCCATCTCTACTAAAAACAGAAATTAGCCAGGCATGGTGGTGCGTGCCTATAGTCCCAACCACGTCCCAGCTACTCGAGAGGCTAAGACAGGAGGATTGATTAAGCCTAGAAGTTTGAAGTTGCTGTGAACTAGGCCAACACCACAGCACTCCAGCCTAGATAACAGAACAAGACTCTGTCTCAAATAAATAAGTACATACATACGTACATAAATTTACTACTTTGCCCACCTTTCAGCTGTGTTCTGAGGCAGAACACTTGTACTTCTACCTCAGTATATGTTCTAGTTAAAGAATATATTGGCCTAGAGAATATGACTATTGCACTTAAATTAAAAAAGAGACAGCATGGGAAAAAGGAAGGTCCATGATAAATATGAGCTGATAATTTAATCCTCATCTTTTTACCTTTTTAAAAAAAATTTGAAACAATCTCATATTTACAGAGAAGTTACAAATACAGTACAAGGAACTTTTTTTTCTGAGCCATTTGGTAGTGAGATGCTCCATCACTTCACTTTTCTGTTTCAAGAAACAGAGTGATGATGTTAACATTTCAGGGAGAAGCCAAAAATTTATTGCACTTGTAACAGGAGATATATATATATATATAATATATGTAGAAAGATATAGATATAGTTTTTTTAATAAAAGTATAGAGCTTTCCATGTATTAAAAATTGGCTCTAACTGATCACCTTGAAGCTGTTCATCTTTTGCTATTGGCCTTTCTGCAGCCTGACTCTGTGCCTCCTACCATGCAAGTTACTCTTCCTGTCTAGAATAGAGAACTAGCTGCTATTTATATTAATAAATGTTTGAGTGTGGCCACCAGGGGGTGGAGTCAGCTGTCCTCTCATCTTGAGTTCTGTTGCTATACACAGCATGCCCTCTGGGATGGTAAGTGCACACCTTTAAAGCCTCTTTTCCTAGCCACCTGACAGCAGTAAGAATTTTCATTTAAAGGAAGGGTTCTTTATGTCTGAAGAATGTTTTCACAGTTATTCTTTGTATTTATCTGGAATGTTCTGCCTCTGGTGGCTGTGAAAGGCATACTTCTTAAATATAGTTTGAAAAAGAAATCTGATTATCAAAGCCATATTAAATTAGATATATCTTTAAAAGCTAGGTAAATAATTTTACTTTTTTCCACCAAATGTTATTCTTCATGGTATAAGAAAAAACAAAAAAACAAGAGTAAAGTAAATTTCCCCTCCTTTCAATCCTTTTTTTTTTTCCCCCCAAGAGACAGAATCTCACCCTGTCAACCAGGCTGTAGTGCAGGAGCACACTACCACACCCAGCTAATTTTTTATTTTTTTGAAGAGACCAGGTCTCCTCACTGTGTTGCCCAGGCTGGTATCAAGCTCCTGGCCTCAAGTGATCCTCCTGGCTTGGCCCTCCAAAGTGCTGGGATTACAGGCGTGAGCCACTATGCCCGGCCAGTATTTATTTTTTTCTGGTGGAGGCAGGAGGAATGAGGAAAGGCAATAGTACAATCCTATCAGAAGAGGAAAGAGTTCCTTTCAGGAGAAGGGAAAAGAGCTGGCAGTTAAAAACGCGTGAGGAATAGTTGAAAGGATACTATTCCTACTTGCTGTCCCCTCACTCCTGGCAAGCTGGACAGATGCAAAGCAGAGAAGGATGTGGCAACAGTAGCCTCTGTCTTAAAGACTCTACAGATCAAGTTTTAAAAGAAACCAATAGCTGCTTATAGAAAGAATTATTGTTAATGAAATTTAAATATTCTGTAGACAAAGATTGGTGCTTGGAAGGATTCTCTTTCCATCCTTACACTTTGTAAAATGGATGTAGGTGCCAGGGAACTGTGCTTTTTCATTATTTCAGTGCACTATAGATTGTCTTACTATGTTGTCCCTAAGTAATACTTTATAGGTAAAGTATGAATCTTTAAACAGGAAGGTCTTAGTAGTTAAAAATGTATAATTTTCCTCCAGCAAAATAAATAATTTTCAATAATCAATAAGTGTGGATGTGGGCCAGGCACAGTGGTACATGCCTGTAGTCCTAGCTCCTCAGGAAGCTGAGGCGAGAGGATCAGGAGTTCGAGGTTGCAGTGAGCTATGATGGTGCCACTGCACTCCAGCCTGATGACACAGCCAGACGTCCTCTCAAAAAGAAAAAAAAGTATGTATGTGTTAACTATTAAAACCAAAGAGGCATCTCCTATAGGAACTAAATAGATGAGTGTGGTGGCTTGTGCCCATAGACCAAGCTACTCAAAGAGGCTGAGGCAGGAGGATCGCTTGAGACTAGCCTGGGCAACATAGTGAGACTCTCATCCCCCCCAACAAAAAAGAAGAACTAGATAGATGCTGTAAGTTATTATTATAATATTTAATGATTAAAAAGCTGATAATAACGAATTTTTATTTTTAGCCACAATCTAAATGGGATTTCTGTACTTTTTGAATTAAAAAGCCTTTCAGTAATTGCAAAGTGCTATACAAATATTCTTTTTTAAGTTAATCCTTTTAAAAAGGCATTGTCAGTGGACTATAAGAGGCAGCTGAAGCCACAGCCACCACCATCACTTCACTCACAGCCCACCGGTACCTCCAGGGCACCTACGTGGCAGTCCAGACCCACTTCTTCAGCTCTATGGGCTGCAACTTCTTGTACCAGTGTCTGTCCTCACCATCAAGATCCAAAAGATCCAGGCCAGGCTGAGCATGGTGGCTCATGCCTATGATGCTAGCACTCTGAGAGGCCAAGGCAGGAGGATCGCTTGAGGTCCGAAATTCAAGACCAACCTGAGCAAAAGTGAGACCCCATCTCTAGCAAAAATAGAAAAAATTAGCCAGCCCTGATGGCACATGCCTGTAGTTCCCAGCTACTCGGGAGTCTGAGGCAGGAACATTACTTGAGCCCAGGAGTTTGAGGTTGCAGCGAGCTATGATGATGCCACTGCACTGTAGCCGGGGCGACAGAGTAAGACTCTGTCTCTAAATAAATTAAATTAAATTAAAATTAAAAGGGAGTGTTTAAAAACAAAAAAGGGAAAAAGCAATTAACTAAGAATAGGAAGACCCGATTTTGGTTCTGTTTCACCTCATATTATACTAAGCCTCAATTTTGGCATTTGTAAAATGTGGATGACATCTACCCATCTATTCTATAGGGCTGTTGTGAAATAAAATAGTTTGAAAAGCTTTAAGAAATATTAAGTACCAAATATCAAAGTAATGATGTAGTGTGATGGTACTTTCACTATTATTTGTCTAAATTCTTTTCCACTTCAATTTCATAAACTCACAACCAAACTCCTTTAAATTCGTGCTATGACTGACACCGCTTACATCATACAGCATTAAGATTAGTTACTAAAGAAAAACAAGAAGAGAAATTGTCAGACTTAAGATACCAATAAAGTATTTAGTACAGATCTAGTATGGAATTAGAAATGGAAACTTCCTATCTCTGGGTCAGTAGGTCAAATCTAATTCAACCTGGGAAATTACTGAAGGTCATAGATGCCATTTGGAAAACCTTGTTTGAAGGTACTGATTGTCTTGATTCTTTCATTCAATGAATATTTATTATGCAAAGACTCATGTACTTCTCTGAGTCACTTCTATTCCACCATCCTGGGGCAGAAGGAATATATTAATAAACATAACTGACAGACTGTTCCAGTGTTAATTGTTCACTGGAAATTTCCCCAAACCAAAGTCATCTGGAGAAAGAAGAAAGGACCTGTTATTGATTACCTAACCCAGCCCTAAAACAGCTGTTCTGATGAAATACCAGACAAAAGGAGGAAATTTAGAAACTGTTTAAAGTGCATAACTAGTTATGAGCCACCTTTGCTTATAACAATCCTTACTCTTCAGTGGAAAAATTCTCACTTTCTGCTCTAAAAGAACTCTCTGCTTCCCTTTCACAGCATTCCTAACGCTATCACCACACATTTCTTGTTTGTTCTTGTCACTTACAACTGTGTGAGGGCATAGACAATCTCTGTCTTGTTCATGATTGTATCCTTAAATTGTGGTATATAGGAGACACTCGGTAACTTTCTGTAGAGGGAATGAATAAAGAACCATACTTTTCATCCATTTTTAGGCTTCGGGAAAAGATATTTAGTCTCTTTGAGCCCATTTCCTCAACTGTATAATAGGAACAAGAATATTTTACAGTTTTTCACGAGGATTTGAAATATAAAGGTGAAGTACCTATCATAATAATAAGGTCTCAACAACTAATAGCTCTTATTACTATTATTCCTTTTCATAATTATCTTCTAAAACTAGGATCAAAATTTATGTCCATAATAAACAAATAAATCCTCACAGTACATATTTCAAAAACCTTCAAAATCACCTGCCTAGCTCTTCATTTAAAAAAAAAAAAAGCCCTTTTCAGATAAGTTAAAATATACCTGGCAGGGCAATCTTTTTCTGTTTTGTTTAACTATCCCTCTTCTTAAGAGCTGGAACCTGTAATCAATGAAATCACTTTTAATACTCAACTGAGTTAAAGGGTGATTGTCTTAGATAAGTTGATACATGAGTTCTATAGTATACCAAATAACTCTTACTTTTAAGGCAACCAAACTTCAAGCTCTATTAAAGGATAATCCATAGCATGTATACATTACACACACACACACACACACACACTCTCTCTCTCTCTCTCTCTCTCTCTCTCTCTCTCTCTCTCATTCATTTTGCTGCTGCATCTTTAGCCACATAAAATATTTATAATTGACATCCTCTGGAACATGAAAATACAGGCCATGTAGAAAATAGGAAAGGCATATTTGGGCAGATTGCAAATAGTTACATATAAAAATTTTATGCTAATAGGTTCATGTATGATATTTTTAAGTTGGAGATTTTATCTGAGATTGAAAAGAAGGAGTGGTTATTGTTTTTTAAAAAATAACCTGTTAAACTAGGCAAGATGGCTCATTCCTGTAGTCCCAGCTACTCGGGAGGCTAAGGCAAAAGGATTGCTTGAGCCCAGGAGTTGGAGGCTGCAGTGATCTATGATTGCCCTACTGCACTCCAGCCCAGGCGACAAAGCAAGACCCCATCGCTTAAAACAACAACAACAAACAACAAAAAACCCTGTTGGCTAGAAGTTACATGTAAAGTTCCAAAGTTCCAAGTACCTTAACTGTGATAAGGTAACAATATGCAGGAGCTCAATTTTTACAGTGCCAAATTCCACCTGGTAAAGTTCATTAACTGGGTTCTCCTCTTTCCCCCAAGGGTTTTGTTTGGTTGTTGCATACTATATTTTATTTTGGAGTGTGCTAAACTTATAAGTGCCAAGTATCATGCATGTAGCAATGTCTTGTGGGAGTTTGAGAACTGGCCTAGAATCCAGGAGGTCAAGATTTCTTAGCAGCATGGCAATAATCATATAAAGTTGTTTGAAATTGCCAAGGGAGTGGTTTAGCCATTATTTTAACACACTTAACCTGTGATTGTACATCTCCTCTGAGGTTCTCCCAGACCACCCCCCCAAAAAAACCAGAAAATGAGCCTATACAGCCCTCTTTATTTTTCAAACATGTGTCAAGAATGAGAGATTAAATTATCATTTAAAACACACACACAATTACATTTTTCTGTCACTCCAGCAATTTCTGGAAAATAGCTGATGAGACAACTTTATATGGGTGTTTCTGGTTCAAGTGTGTGAACACATTTTGGAAACTTTTGAACCTGCAAAATATTCTAATGGTCTTATTGGCATCTATACCTTTAGGAAAATATTCCTGTTTCCTGGAGTTTATAATGTTTAAGTATTGTTTCCTTTAAGTCAAAAATGCTTGCAGATTAAGATTGATCATGTGACAATATGCTACTTTGTCATTGAGTTAAATATATATTCTACCTGTCTCTAGTGGCTTATTTCCCTCATCTTATAAATGTGATCAGGTCTTTATCTGACTAAAAAAAAGTTAAAGTATAATTTTAAAATACCATTTCATAACCTTGCTTTCACCTCAAACTACAATTTTATTTTGAATTCTTAAAAGGACAGTCTGTATTTAAATTCCCCTTTTTAAATTCCCATTCACTCCTCAACCCGTGAAATTTAACTTTCGCCACCTTCATCTCTCAAACTGCTGGTCTTGTTAAGATCACCTGTGAATACTTTTTGGTCCCCATCTTAAGTGACACTATTGACCATTCTTCTCCGTAGTTTTCACTTCCCCCTGGCTTTCTTATCATTTTTCTTTGCCAATTTTCCTTATATCCTCTGCCCATAGCCTTTCAATTGGTTTCATCAGCAGTTCTTCCCTGTCAGTCCCTTAAAAGTTACTTTTTCCCAGGGAATCATCCTTGCCTCGCTTTTACTTTATAGTATAGAGGTAAACCCTGTAGAACTGCGGTCCCCAACCCTGGGGGCCACGGATCCGTGCTGGTCCAGTGGCCTGTTGAGGGCGGGCGCAGGGCAGGTGAGACAGGAGCAAGGCTTCATCTATGTTTTCGGCAGCTCTGGATCGCTGGCATCACCGCGTGGGCTCCGCCTCCTGTCAGATCAGTAGCTGCATTGGACTCTCATAGGAGGAAGAACCCTAGTGTGGACTGTGCATGCGAGGGATCTAGGTTGTGTGCTCCTTGTGAGAGTTTGGTTCCTGATGATCTGGGGTGGAGCTGGGGTGCTGGTGCTGGGGCGGGGAGCGGCTGCAAATGCAGATTGTCATTGGCAGAGAGGTTTGACTGTATAATGAATGTGGTGTGCTTGGGTCACCCCAGGACTACTCCCCACTCAGGTCCATGGAAGGATTGTCTTCCAGGAAGCCGGTCCCTAGTACCAAAAAAGTGGGGACTGCTGCTTTAGAAGATAAGGGGATTTCCAGTAAAACAAACAAACAAAAAACAAAAAAACAAATAAAACTCTCTAGACCTTTTCCTCAGAAAAACGTGTGCATACAACTTAATTTTGCTTACACTTCCAAAGGTACTCATATTTTCCACTCCCATCTCTATATATTGTCCCTGGGTGACCTCATCTCTTCTTCATGCCCATGTGCCAGGAATTCTCAAATCTATAGATCTGCCTCAAATTTCTTTTTGAGCTTTAAACCCTTATTTTTACGTGCTTATAATCTCTTGTATGTCCTGTATACTCTGTTGTATTGATTGAATTTATTTCTCTTCCAAAGTTTTTTCTCCCTATTCATGACTCCACCGTTTACTTAGTAGTTTAAGCTGGAAACTATATTCATTCCAGATTCTTCCCTCTACCTTCAGTCAAGCACCAACCCTGTCACTTCTACCTCCTGAACCTCTCACTGACGAAAAAACAAATAAGAAAAAGGTTACAGACTGAAATAAAGAATTAATACAGACAAATCATTTTAAATTAGTGAAAATAACTTCTTGAATAAACATCTAAGTAGGAATAGTAAATATCAGGTTTAAGACAGATTTGGACAGACTGATCCTTTTATTTTGTGGTGATGGTATAGAGTTTATCATCTGGGCATTCTCTACCATTTGACAAAACCTAATCAAATTTTAAAAGTTTGCATAATGTAATATAGAGTTTATTTTAGTGGCAGGGTTTATGTTAATAACTTTATAAAGGACTTTAGTTGTGTATTTATAGAATCATTAAGGGCAGAAGGGGTTACTTGAAATATACATGTATGTTTTTATCTCAAACTTTCCCCATCCTCTTCAAAACCTCAAAGTGAACATATATCTGCCCTCAAGCACCAAATTAATACTTTATATTCATTATCTCATTTAATCCTTTTAACAGTCCCGAAGAATTATTATTATTGCCCATTTTACAGATGAGGCTGAGACTCGGAGATTAGTGACTTGTCCAAGTCAAAGAACATAGAACCCAGATTCAAACTCAGTATACTCCTGACTCTTAAAACCTTTCCTACCTTCTTCAGGAATGCCTTTTCTATCCCTTTTCTTTCTGGTAACATTCCATTCATCCTTTAAAGCCTATCTCATATGACCTCCCATGGAGAGTTTTTACTTATTCACCCTGTAAACTTATTGAGTGCTTTTTTTTAGTATTGAGTAAGAACATGGATTTTAGATTAGACTGGGATTATCCTAGTTTACTGATGCTCTAATTTTTTTTTTTTTTTTTTTGAGACAAGGTCTCACTCTGCCCTCAGGCTGGAGTACAGTGACCATGATCATAGCTCACTATAGCCTTGAACTCTTGGGCTCATGCGAACCTCCTGCTTTAGCCATCTAAGTAGCTGGGACGACAGGTGCTCACCACTGTGCCCAGCTAATATTTTTATTTTTTTTTTATAGAGATGGGTTCTTGCTATGTTGCCCAGGGTGATCTCGAACTCCTGGCCTCAAGCAATCCTCCTGCCTTGGCCTCCCAAAGTCCTGAGATTACAGGTGTGAGCCACTGTGCCTGGCACAGTACAAAGTAAGATGTTTTTAAGCAGCCCAAATATAGGTATTTTTGTGCTTTTTGTTTTTTTGTTAGTTTCTTAGTGATAGGATTTCTTCTTAAAAGAAGTAAGTTTTAAATGTATACTTAGGTGCTACTTTGGATTACATTCAACTATGAAGAGTTTGGAGGGTGAGAAAGGTTTGGTTTTGTTTTTTTTTTTTTTTTTTGAAGACAAGAGTCTTGCTCTGTCGCCTAGGCTAGAAGTGCAGTGTTGTCATCTTAGCTCACTGCAACCTCAAACTTCTAGGCTCGAGCGATCCTCCTGTCTCAGCTTCCCGAGTAGCTGGGACTACAGGCATGTACCACTGTGCCTGGCTAATTTTTCTATTTTTAGTAGAGATGGGTCTTGCCGTTGCTCAGGCTGGTCTTCAATTCCTGAGCTCAAGCCATCCTCCCGCCTCAGCCTCCCAGAGTACTAGGATTATAGTGTGAGCCATCACACTGGGCTGAGAGGTATGTTTCTGTCACAATTTAATTGACTGTTTAATCATCTACCTCTATTCTGGTAATATCTAGAATAAATTATCCCTAGTAATAATATAAGAAGAATATAACTTTATTTAACTGTAATTCATTCAGTGTTAGCTAAATCTGTCACCAGGTTCTCACTCAAAGCCCAAAATTTATTTTGTCTGATGTGAAAAGGACTATAAGTGATTTTCAGTAATCAATAAATTTCACTGAGGACATTATTTTTAACCAATTATTTCATCATGTCTCCCTATTTGCTCCATTTTTAAAAATCAACTTGGACATAGTTATTTTAAATTTAACGAGTAAATATTTTTCTTTAAAAATTTTGTTAAGAACTGTGTTGAGGCAGTAATATCTCTCATTTTACAAAATGGAATTGCTATTTTTAACCCAGCACAATCCTTTTCCTTGAAGACCTTCCTTTTGAAAGCCAGTATGCTACAATTAAAACAACATTCAAGCTTGGGTTCCTCTGAATTTTTTACTTTACCTATAAAACTGTGAAAATACCAACTCTAAAGAATACTTACTATTAAATTAGACCACTTAAGGTAAAATATTTTACAAAAAAATAAAAAATAATGTAATTCCTGGTTATGTAGTCATTTTAAAATGTCATTAAAGTAAAAAGATGTATAGGTCCATTGTCCTCAGTTATGTAGGAAGAGCACTGGTATTGGTGTTAGGAGACCTACCTACATTTGTATGGGTTGCATGACCTTGGACAAGTACATAAATTCTTTCACTCTTAGTTTCCTCTTCATTAAAAACAATTTAGCATACTTGTGAAGCATAAATAATATACAAATATGAAAATTCCTCAAATTATAGGCAAAGTAGTACTGCATAAATGTTATATATCACAGTGGGATTTTATCCATAGTAAATGTTTCTGGTTTGGTTCTTGTCATGGTCTGCTAGTAGCAGAACATTTTACTGAGATAATAAGTTAATTAAGAAGGTTTGTGAGGGGAATTATAAAAAGTGTTTTTAAACTTTTAAAAGCATTTCTCTTCTAATTATTAGACTCTTTTTATTAGGGATGTCCATCAACCACAAACAATTTTCCAGCTTTGGGCTTAAATCATCAATAAGAAGGCAGGGATTATGTATAAACAAATTATTTCGTAAACTCTCCAGAAAAGGCTGGTAAAGTCAAAGCTGAAATAAGTGACTGATGAAGTGACTATGTGACGATAAATCTTAAAGGAACTGATCTTTTCTCTTTTTATTTGTTAAATAATATAAGGCAAGTGTTTAAATAGTAATTAGACTATCAAGCTTAATTATTGTTTTCTGTTAGCATACTAGGTTCTTCAGTATCTGAAACGAGCTAATATCCCTCCTCACTGAGATTTTTAGACAAATTATGAACTAGAGGTTTTTGTTTTGTTTTTTCAACATTTTATTATAAAAAATTTAAATACATGCAGACAACTTAAAAGAATTGTACAGTAAACACCGAAATACATATACCCCAGATCTATAATTAACATTTTGCTATCTTGAGTTTATCATATATCTACCCATATATCCATCCCTGAACTAGAAGTTTTTAAGCAGGAAAAAAAGTTTTGCTTGCCCTTCTATATGTATGTATTGTATATATCAACCTTAAGAAATTTTAAAAAATTACTTTTAGTATCGTATAGGCTATAATTTTCTGAATTAATTTTACATTAGAGAAAGGTTACCATATGCATAATATAAAAAACATAAATGGGATGGTAAACACCAAATTCAGGAGCGTAGTTATTTGTATAGAGAAGGAGGCAAAGGGCTCTTAGAAAACTTCATAGGGGGCTTCAGTTGTAATGTTTTTATTTCTTAAAATCTGAAGAATAAAACGTTAGAATATGATAGTGCTATCTATTGAGTATTGGCTGTTTGTTATTCTCTGTTCTTTGCTGTATGTTTAAAATACTTCAGTGCTTTGGGAGGCCGAGGCAAGAGGATTGCTTTAGGCTAGGAATTTGAAACCAGACTGACAACATAGTGAGATCCCATCCCTACAGAAAATTTAAAAATTAGGTGTGATGGTGCACACCTGTAGTTCTAGCTATTCCAGAGGCTGTAGTGGAGGGTGTAAGCCCAGATGGTGGTTACAGTGAGCTAAGATCACGCCACTGCATTCCAGCCTGGTGACAGAGTGAGACCTTGTCTCCAAAAAAAAAAAAAAGGAAAAAAAGAAAGAAAGATTTGCTACTTAGTTCTTCTTCTCCTTGCAAAGTATTTTTCACTTCACTTAAGATTCATTGTCCAGTTGGCCTTCCAGCTGAGATGGACTGAATAGAATTTGGGGAAAAAAAAAAACCTTATCTTAGTTGATGTACTAGCTGAAGAATGATACGAAGTACCCCTTTTCTACTAAGGATTGAGTATAACTTTTGCATAGTGCTTGGTTTTGACTAACCCAGAGAGAAAAAACAACTTCCAATATTGTACTTAAATTTTTTGAACATATTTGACATGATTGTTGAAAAGCGTGTAATTGTGTAAGTGTGTGATTTTGCATGTTCACCTGATTTCAGAGAAGAAAGACATGGAAAGGGAAATATGGCCAGGGAAAGCTGATACATGAAGGCTTAGAGAGATAATGATGTTGCTCTGCCAGGGCCTGGAAACTTGACCTTTCTAAACAAACTGCAAAGTACTAAATTGCTTGTGAAAGGGCTGAATCAATCCTGCTGTGATTTGAACTTTTGGCTCCTGAAAGTCTAGGGCAGGCTTGAAAATAAAAATAAAACCCTTACCTACTGGGTTGTGTTCCAGGCCTTCTACTGAATTCTCTGTATGAAGGAGGCATCTATCCAAAGAACGAATGGCAGCAGAAGAGAGATGAGGGGATGAAAAGGAGTCTTAGGGGCCACTCCCTATACCAGGTGTGAGGGAGTGAGCTCCCAGGGAAAAAGAATCCCTGCCATTAATGTATTAATTCCTTAAGGAATTTTTTTTAATATTTCATTTTATTATTTATTTATTTATTTTTATTTTATTTTATGTTTTAGACAGGGTCTCACTCTGTTAGCCAGGCTAGAGTGCAGTGGTGTCATCATAGCTCCACTGCAACCTCAAACTCCTGGGCTCAAGTGATTCTCCTGCCTCAGCCTCCCGAGTAGCTGGGATTATAGGTGTAGGATACAGGTATTCAAGAGTAGTCAAACTGAATTTAATCTGTCAACAATATATAGAATAAATTGGACACATCTGAGCTCAGGATCTAGGCTTCTTATCAAGTACAGATGTTAGTCTGATTCATCTTTTTCTTTAATTGCAACAAGTAGATTTATTTTAAACATCAAATAAGATGATGATGATGGTGGCAAATACATTAAATGCCTCCTTCATGTAGAACTGCGGTCCCCAATCCCTGGGTTATAGACCAGTACTGTTCCATGACCTGTGAGGAACAGGGCTGCACAACAGAAGTTGAGTGGTGGGTGAGCGAGCAAACCTTCATCTGTATTTACGGCTGCTCTCCATTGCTCACATCACTGCGTAAGTTCTACCTCCTGTCAGATTGGCACAGCATTAGATTCTCATAGGGGTATGAACCCTACTGTAAACTGCAAACTTGAGGGATCTTGGTTGCATGCTCCATATGAGAATCTCTAATACCTGATGATCTGAGGTGGTGATGCTAGTACTGGGGAGTGGCTGCAAATACAAATTATCATTAGCACAGAGATTTGACTGCACAATAAATGTAATGTGTTTGAATCATCCTGAAACCATCCCCCTCACCCTCCCAGTCCATGGAATTATTGTCTTCCATAAAACTGGTTCCCGGTGCCAAAAAGGTTGAGGACTACTAATGTAGAATGTTGTGTAAAAACTACAGAAACAAAAAGACTTTTAGATATAAGTGCTGTGAAAAATGTCTTATGATGTTTGAAATACAGAGTTCTAACAGATCTGGTAGCAAGAAGATGGTATACAGCAGCCAAAAGATCATCTTACTGTTACATTTAATACTAGGTTGGGTTCCTATTATTGTCAGAACCTGCTTAGACATAGGCAGGATTAAGTAGAGGAAAAAGCACCAGGTGCAGTCCCAGCTATGCTATTGCATTCCAGCCTGGGTGACAGAGTGAGACCCTGTCTCAAAAAAAAGCAGGTTATAGAGCCAGAATAACTGGGTTTGAAATACTGCTGCATAAGCTTAGGCAAATTATTTAACCTCTCTGAGCCTCATAGAGATAATAATATAATCATAGGGTTATTTATGAGAATTAAGTGAGATAGTACATGTAAATTCTTTTTTTTTTTTTTTTTGAGACAGAATCTCACTCTGTTGCCATGAGTAGAGTGCCATGGCATCAGCCTAGCTCACAGCAACCTCAAACTCCTGGGCTCAAGAGATCCTCCTACTTCAGCCTCCCGAGTAACTGGGACTGCAGGTGTCTGCCACTACACCAGCTAATTTTTCTATTTTTAGTAGAGACAGGGTCTTGCTCTTGCTCAAGCTGGTCTTGAACTCCTGGGCTCAAGCGATCCTCCCACCTCAGCCTTCCAGAGTGCTAGGATTATAGGCGTGAGCCACCGAGCCTGGCCTTGTACATACATGTAAATTCTAAATAGAGCACCTGGTACAGAGTAAATGTCAGCTCAGTAAATACCAGTTATTATTTTATTTTCAAGACCTCAGCTCCTCTAGCCTCTATTCTTTTTTACTCCCAAAATCACTTCCCATTTATCTATCTTCATTCTAGGATACTGATGACATTAAGCCACATTTGGCTCATTCACCTATAATATGTTCTACAGCATTAGCATTGAACATATCTTAAAATATCTTCTGAATTCAAAATTATTTTATCTTTAAAGTAGTTTAAGAATTATATATATCTTATTATAGTTTTAGTTGTTCTTTGGAAACAATCCATAATATAATTCTTTGTAATATTTTTCCTTATACTTTTTCTAGTTTCTTTCCATAAGCATGTTTTACTTTTCTAAAATATGGATTTTTAGTTTTTAATATAATATGTAAAAGATGGGTTATAGAAGAGGATCTTGGGCCCTGAGTTGAGTTAATGTAATAGATTATGGAGTAGGAAGGGACACTAAGAACCCACAGGAAAATAAAAAACGAAAACCTTTAGGAGGGTAATTTGATAATAGCTACCAAATCCTATTATGTTTAAAATACTTTAACTGCTAATTTTCCACCTCTAAGTATCCATCCAACAAATATATTTACATGTATGCATAAAAATTGGGTAAAAATAGCATGTATGCATAAAAATAGGCTAAAAGCTGGGCAATGGCTCACACCTGTAATCCTAGCACTCTGGGAGGCCGAGGCCACCCTGAGCAAGAGCAAGATTACATCTCTACTAAAAATAGAAAAATTGTCGGGATGTGGTGGTACATATCTGTAGTCCCAGATATTCTGGAGGCTAAGGCAGGAGGATTGCTGGAGCCCAGGAATTTGAAGTTGCAGTGAGCTATAATGATGCCATTGCACACTAGCACTCTAGCTAGGATGACAGAGGGAGACCCTGTCTCAGAAAAAAAAAATTGGATAAAAGCATGTTGATAGTAATATTGTATATAATAATATTAAAGACTGCAAACAATTTAAATATCCGTCAGTAAAGGACTGTTTAAATAAATTATATATGATTGTACAATAAAATGCTATACATTCCTTTAAAAGAATAAGATTGATTTATATAAACATGGAAAAATGTCCAAGATAAAATGATACATGGGGAAAAAAAGCAAGAAGCAGAATAATATTAATATGTATAATTCTGTGTTTGTATGCATGTGTGCTTCTTTAGGGGCAGCTACAATACATCAATGTTTACATATGTAAGGAAAATTTTTAGAAATATTAATAGTAATCATCTCTGGAAGTAGGATGATGGGAATGAAAAGGGTGAATTTTATTTTACCTTTCTGAATTTTAGGAAAAAAAATAATTCAATCATTCAACATGTTACTTTTATTATTTAAAAAAAACTAAAAAAATAAAATGTTTAAAGAGATAGAGTGGGGACTAAATGGTTAAATGTTTTGTAAAGAGTGTTGGATGTGAAAAGTGATCTATAAATGCCTATTATTTTTATTAAACAATAGAGTGTGGGGCTTTTGTAACCCAAAGAAAGCAGCATTTCAACATCTCTTCCTACAGGAGCATATGGTGGTTAAGACCATGGAGGGATGAATGCCTTAGAGATCACCTCTCGTGGATTTGATTTGCAGATCTTTTCAGTATTCTCCGTTGCTCTTATGGTAGAAGGTTCCACAGAAAGGACTATAAAGGCTCAGTGACATTGTTCAATCCAGGGTTTAAAATTGTTGTCAGATAGTCCTTCCAAATAAAAAACTGTTAGCCACATGGTAATTGCAAAACATGATTGCTTTTAACAGCCTTTGTTTACAGAGTATGGTTTATTGTATTATATGAAGAGTGCCTTTTACTAAGTGTAATGAGATACCTCTTGGTGCTGTCTGAGCAATAAATTTGAAAATTCAGGTATTATTTTGAGAGTATTATCCTAGTGTTCTACAAATTCACAGGAGACAGAATGTTATGGTACTCCAGGCAACAGGCTTTTTGCTTTATAACTCTTAAGTGTTGGTTTCCTTTCTTTTGACACTCAAGGGATTAATTTACTATTTCTCTAGATCAAACCCTTAGAGAAAACATAAAAATACAAATAGGCCCTCCGATATCATCTAGGGTTTGATCTAGGTGATAGGTGATCTGTCATCAGACTAGGGTTTTTTTTATTTTGGGGGTTTTTTTTTTTTGCATATTTTGCTAGTTTATTGTCGTGACATCTCGTTCATTTTGGATAAAATGTTGGAAGTTTTCCGACTAGAAATGATGTAAAACTTTTCACTTGTTCTCAAGTACATTCATGACCATTAACCTAACACAGAATTTAGACTGTCTAAATGTACACATCTCTCCTATTTATTTTCACCTAAATGGAATTTATCTTCCCAAATTAACTAACCTTATGTTTTGGTTCATTTATTTTATTATGTTCAGAAGCACAAATTAATAAAGGTTAAGTGTTTTTTCCTAAAAAAAAAATACATATATATATAAATTTAAAAACACAGTTTTCCCTGGGTCTTTGGGTCTTCATCGAAAGCTCCTATGTAACTAGGTATTTTTAAAATAGTTATATAAGTTAATGCTATTATTTGAAAGCTTAAAAAATTTAAAAATCAAGTAAGCACTGCAGAACTCACATTATTTACAGATTGCAATAGTGAGTTAATGTAATTAACTACCTGGCAAACAATAATAATAAAGACTTCCTGGATGAAATGGTGGTACATAGGGGAAGTTTGCACGTATTTTAATTTTCATTCATTGGTAATAAATGAAAAATAAAATAAATACAACTAGCCTTCTATTACTGGAATCTGGTCAATTTATGGGTGATGATAATAATGCAAATTTGGTGTTGTCTTCTTCACAGAACATTTTTGTCCAAGGATCTTAACAAGCCTGTGAGGTAAACATTACCATCCCTAGTTTAAAGAAACCAGGGTTGGACAGATTAGGATTTGCCCATGGACAAAGTGGCTGACAGAATTTGGGTTTTCTGTTTGTTGGTTTGGTTTGGTTTCGTTTTTGAGACAGAGTCTCACTCTGTCCCCGGGGCTAGAATGCAAGGGCATCAGCCTAACTCACAGCAACCTCAGACTCCTGGGCTCAAGCGATCCTCCTGCCTCAGCCTCCTGAGTTGCTGGGACTACAGGCACACACCACCACATCCAGCTAATTTTTTCTATATTTAGTAGAAATGGGGTTTCAATCTTGCTCAGGCTGGTCTTGAACTCCTGTTGAATTTATGGTATCAGAGGTATTGTGACTTTTTAATGTTGCCCACTTTAGCCATTTTTAGATTTACATTTTCTTCCTCTTTTTTTTTTTTTTTTTTTGAGACAGAGTCTCACTCTGCTATCACCCAGGCTTGAGTATAGTGGTACAATCATAGCTTACTGTAACTTTGAACTCCTGAGCTCAAGCAGTCCTCCTCCCTCAGCCTTCCAAGTAGCTGGGACTACAGGCACCATCATGCCTGGCTAATTTTTTAAAAATTTTTTGTAGAGACAGGGTCTTGCTATGTTGCCTAGGCTGGTCTTGAACTCCCAGCCCCAAGGGATTTTCCTGCCTTGGCCTCCCCATGTGCTGGCAACATTTTCATTTTCTCAGTGAATAAACTAAGGTGCACAGTGGGCCTTACCATAAAGTTGCCAGACTTTAAAGCCAAAGAATAGATTTTTGTTCAAGGCACTCATTTTAAGTACTTTACATATGTTAATTTAATTAATCCTCAGAGTAATTTCATAAATTAAGTGCTAACACTGAGCTACAGGTTAAGTAACTCCAAAATTCATAGTTAATGGTGACACTAGGATTCAAACGCAAGCCCCGTAATTCCAATGACAGAGTTTTTAACTGTTGGACTCTACTGCTTTGACTGAGGAGACTATTTATCTTAGGTAGATTAAATGCATTTCTCAGGATCTCCAGATTGGATGACATTCCTTTCTCTAAGTTTCCAGACTCTCAAAAGAACAGATCTCCAGACACTTCCTTAGGGTTTTATTATCCCATTTTACAGATGAAGTTAAGTGACTTGGCCAAAGTCTTAGTTTATTAAGTGACCATGTTAGAAGTAGAACTTAGGTCCTCTGGTTTCTAGCCCACTGCTTTTGGCATCAGTTCAAGTAATCTACCCATGCTGAAATTTTGTTACAGCAGCAAAAGCATGTTTACATCATTCACATTTCAGTGCACCTTCAGGTGTATCCTGGAATACAGTAAGGTCAGCATGGAAACCTTCCAGTGTTCATTGTTTTACAGTGTGTATACCTTATGGAGGGATGCATGGATACACAGTAATGGAAGTCCCTATGGATATAAAGGAAACCTATTACTGTAAGCATTTTTTAATGCTATTAACATATAATTCTACAAAAAAATTAATTTGGTCATAGCTAATATTGTCAAGAGCCAACATTTTGAAATATTCACATTTCCAAATCTTGAAATGGTCAGCAAATGACATGACAAAACTCATTTCAAATATTCAAACTCAAGCAAAAGTGCAAAGAAAAGCAGCAATTTTTTTCAGGGCCTTTGTTCAAAGTTTTTTTTTGTTTTTTTTTTAAGAGAAAGCTCCCTCTAACTTCAAGTAGAGTAGAAACCTAGTTTAATTTATTTCATGCTGCTCAATCTAATTTGAAATCACTTTTTAATTCTTAGATGCTTAGGTACAGAAAGCTTGCTGCCTAGAACCTTGTTTCCTGACAGTGGAGAGTAAAAAATTAAATTGAGCCGAAACTAAATTGATTGACATTTTGACACTCTGCAGACTGTGAAAAGAAAGGGAATTTGTTCAACTTGTTAAAACAGGGAGTAGCAGAAAGAACTATTCTCTTAAAGCTATCCTAGTTTGCAAAGAGAGTGTAAGTTTTTTCTTTAAAAACCAAGAGGCATGTTCTAGCACTTTCCCAATTTTCTACATTACAGTTCAAAGTGAGAATTTAACTTTGAAAAGCTTTTGAAAAGGCCTGGATGTTGGGTGTTAACATAGTCTCCTTAACGGAACAGGCACTGATGGAGGTCTTTTGAGGAGAAAGGAAAGGACTATGCACTTCTGGGGCATCACTATAGGAACCTATTTATAAAAGATAACTATACATATTTATGAAATCTTTATCTCTAGCGTTTTTAAATGCAAGAGATATTAAGTGCGAATTGAGTAAGATACATTTCCTGCTGACTTCTTTTTCAGACAGATACAGATGATTACCATGCCATCATCCTTGCTAAATGGCATCATTTAGTATCGACTTCAATAAAATCCCATCTTTGCTGTGTCATGAAAGGAACTGGACTCACCTTAACAGTGCTGTTCTAAAGTGCCTGCTGCCTTTTTTTGATCACAGCAGGAGGCTGTAATAAATTACAGCCTGGAAGAAGTTTCAAACTGGCAAGTTTGCCAGATATTTTAAGCAATTTATTTTGGGGTGTATCAGCAGATTTTTTCTTACACTGCCATTTGGGTGCCTGCTGACACAGCCTGAATAAATCTTTCAAACATTTTCCTTCCTAGAGATGGATGAATAAGATGAACTCCAATATCCAGACCTTCCATTAACTCTTCACTCGCCACCTGGGTCCTTCCTATTACTAGATCTCTAGAAAACTTAAGATGTCTCTTTCCAACGTGAGTTTACAGTATTTCCAGCCCTCAGTGCCTTGGTAATAGCTTTAAGTTTTATGGAAGAATCAACTAACAAACGAGTGATTGTGGCTTTAGGCACAGAATTTGTAGTTTAGACTGATTATTATTTCACTAGTATTTTGAAAATCATCAAACTTTCCAATAGGAAAAGAGCCTTGTAAATTTTTAGAAAACAAAGACATTATTTTCTTGATTCTAGCATGTTGAGTCTTAAAGTGACTTCTTCCTAATTTTAGTCTGTTTTCTCCTCTAATTGGTTAGTGAAGTGATTTCTAAAAATTATTAATTTCTGACTCTAGAATTCCTAAGGCAGTTTTATTGATGTATATTTTAGTCAAGTATTCAGAAATGCTAAAAATACTGATACTTGAAAATATGTGCTCTGGCATAATGAGACTGGAAGGGTAAAAGATAAAGGAGCTAACTTAACTGCACCGTGCCAGCCCCTTTTGTAAGCCACCACGCAGCATGCAGGACAGAGAGAGAGGTTCTCATTTTACAAAGAGGTGGTTCCTAGTCAGGTGAAAAGCACTGTTCAGTGAGTTGGAAGGAACACGGTAAGGGCTTAAGCCTCTAAAAGGATCAGGAAATATCGTTTGTTGGTAAAAGCCCTAGATCAAGAGTCATAAAAACCTAGGTTCCTGTCTGAGTGACATCATTTTACACACAAGGTCATCTGCCTAGACCCTGAATACTTCCACATCTGTAAAGTGAATATATAATCTCTAACCTGCTTTCTTAACCATAGCTGCACGTTTGAATCACCCGGGAAGCTTTGAAAAATACGTTTAAATCCCACCCTGAAGAGATTCCAATTTGATTGATGTAAAGTGCAGCCTGGGCATTGGGATTTTTAAAAATCTTCACAAGTAATTCACATGTGCAGCTACGGCTGTGAATCCTTGGTTTGGAGGACGGCTGGAAAGCCCTCTATAAATTTATTTACAAAGTAGGTGAGCAGATGTTACCGACAGCCTAAATAAGTTTTCTTTTTTACTATAACTTCAACTATTAAAAAAAATCTCTGAATTTCCTCAACACATAGGGAAGCCATTCATAAGTATTTGTTGCATTTGTGAATACATGTCCTTAAAAAATTTTAAAATCATTCAAAAAACGGAGTTTGTTTGAGGTACAATGTATAGAGCCGGTCAAGAGGCAGGACTTTTCCGTTGAAACGTTCCCCTTAGAGAAATACGAGCCTTTCCCGCCCACCCGGGGCTCACTTCATTCCCTTGCCCAGGCAGCGGCATCTTGGGGCCGCCCCTTGCCCTACAGCCCGGGACGCTGGCTTCGGGACCGCGTGGGCGTCGCGAGCTCGGGGGCGGGGCGCCGGCCGGACCCGCCTCCTGGCTCTGTGGACCCTCCCGCACCCCGCTCAGGCTCCCCGCCCCGGACGTGGGTGGGGGCGGGCTGCTGCCGGCGCCTGGCCGCCCGGACTCCACAGCGGAGCCCCGGGGCTTCGGAGGCTTCCTCCGCGCGACCCGGCGGGCCAGCTCTGCCGCCGGGTGCCCGCACAGCCTGCGTCTCCGCCCGCAGGAGCCCAACGCGAGCGCCTCGTGCCCTAATCGGGCAGAGGCCAGGATGCGGCGCTTTGGGCCGGCCCCACGACCCTGAGCACGTTGGCCTTCAAAAGGAAGCCGCTTTTCGCCTGCACCTGCAGCCTGGGTGGCCCCGACATGATCCCTTACTTCTCCGCCAACGCGGTTATCTCGCAGAACGCCATCAACCAGCTGTGAGTCCGCCGTGCGCCCTTCCGCCTCCGCGAACGCTCTGAAAGTTTGCTTTTCAGCAGCCGCTTCCCCAACATCCTGGGGAGCAAACAAGCAAGGGAGAGTGAAAGCGCACCCTGAGTGCTTGGCGGTTTCCGGGCGTCCTGAGGGATGGACGATGGTGTGGAGGTGTGGGGTGATTCTTGGAGGCAGAAAGTTGTCGGGGGTGGGGGTGGACAGAATCATTTGGGAGAATTGCTGGTAAACTTTGAAGGAATCTGAAAGTGGGTCGCCCGGAGAAGTTGTCTGTGGTGACCGAATGACAGCCGAGCCAGTTGATATTCGGGAGACTGGGGTGTAGGGTGGTCGGTAGGATCGGAACAACCGGCCGCAAACGCGAGCAACTCCCTGTGGGTCCTGCTGGTGACCAACCTCCCGTGGTGGTGGTTTTTGTTTGTCTTAAATATGTTTGCGCGTGACTATAAGTTTCTGTTGCAAGCCGTTCACACAAAGAAAGGTAGTTCATTCTTCGCTCCCGCTGGTTATATAGTCTGGAATTACTTCAGAAAAAGATTTCAGTAGTTTAGCTGGGTTTTTTTCCCCCCCTCTCTCCTCCTCCCTCCCTCCCTCTCTCCATCTTCTCCCCCCTGTACTGTTACGTGCGCACAACCCCACGCCTGCATACACACCTTCATTCACTAAAGTGCAAGATTCAAGTGCATCTTTAAATTGTCACTATTTTTGAAGTTTCTAGAGTTGTCATTCTCTTCCATTGTACTTTAGCTGTTTCTGAGAATTTTATGTGCTGAAGCTTGTGGTTAATCTCACATAACAGTTATGAAGCTCAAAGCAGAGGAACTCTTTACTATTCAGATTGTATCCTTAAGCCAATGAAGCGGTTTAAGGTTACTTTAGATAGCAGCAATTTGGTCTGTATTCGTGTATTGGCACGCACTCCGAGCAGCTTCAAAAGAATCACCTGCCAGAGTTTCCCTACTCTCCTAGCACTTAAGCAAAGCTACTGAATGCCTCCCTCCCAGGTTAGCTTTTTAATTTAATGTCCAACAACGGAAACTTTAAATTTTCCCTTATTGAAGGTCCGGAGAAATAGCATGTAAAGTGTGTTATAGGTAATCTTACACCTAATTTATTATTTTAATTATTGCTTTACCCTCCTATCCTCCCAAATCGAATTAAACTCATTTCCAGTTGTAGATTTTTTCCTTTGTGTTAATTCATGGTGGAGTCCTAAAAAATAGAAAACAAAAAGAAAGAAAAAGTGATTTTACTGCCATGCACTGTAAACTGTACACAATTAAATAAACTACCTACTTGCATTTTCTCTCTAAAAAAAGGGAGGGACAAGTGGAGTGAAAGAGAACGAAGGTGAATAATCTGACCCTGGATAATCAATCTCACTTTTTAAAGTGTTAACAATACTTTAAAAATAAAAAAGGTGGTGAAAGCAACCCAAGTGTCGGTGGATGGATGAATGGAAGAACAAATGTGGTATATACATTATAATGGACTATTATTTGGTCTTAAAAAGGAAGGAAATTGTGACACATGATAGAACATGGATGAACCTTGAAGACATTTTTCTAAGTAAAATAAGCCAGTCATAAAAGCACAAATACTGTATGATTTCATTTATATGAGGTACCTACAGTAGTCAAATTCAGAGAGTCAGAAAGTGGTTGCTAGGGGTTGAAGGGGAAGAAATGGTAAATTTGTGTTTAATGAGTACAAAGTTTCATTTGGGGAAGTTGAAAAAATTCTGGGGATGGACAATGGTGGTGGTTCCACAACACTGTGAAAGTATCTAAAACCATAGAACTGCACACTTAAAATGGTTAAAATGGTAAATTTTATGTATATTTAACCACAAATATAAAAAGGCCAGGCACAGTGGCTCATGCCTATAATCCTTGCACTGTGGGAGGCTGAGGCGGGAGGATAGCTTGAGGTCAAGAATTTGAAACCAGCCTGAGCAAGAGGGAGACCCCATCTCTACCAAAAATAGAAAAAATTAGCCCGTTGAGGTGGCACACACCTGTATTCCCAGCTACTCGGAAGGCTGAGGCAGGAGGATCCCTTGAGCCCAGAAGTTCAAGGTTACAGTGAGCTATAATGATCCCACCGCACTCTAGCCGGAGCAACAGAGCCAGACTCTGTCTCAAAAAAAAAAAAAATTAGAATTTTTAAGGCAGAGCTTCTAAACTTTTGGGGGGAAAAGAAGTTTTGAGTCATGCTTTCTGGTGTAATCAAACAGGTCCAGATTTCTTTTCCTACTAATTAATGTCTTTGGATAAATCATTTGACTTCAGTTTCTTCCACTGTAAAATGGGGATATAATGGTTCTTAACCCTTAGGATCGTAAGAGATCATATATTTGGTAACGCTTTGTGAACTGTAAATGCCTACACAAAAAATTAAAGTTAAATGAAAACTAATAACTGCCACTTACCACTTAATGTATGTTGGTGTATATTATATCATTTAATAAGCACAGCAGCCCTATGAACTAATTTCTGAGACTTAGAGACTTAGAGACGTTATTGCTCAAGAGATTATAGCTTGTCAGTGACAAAACTGTCCTCAGAATCTGGATCCATTTCTTAGTCCAGTGCTCTTAACCACTATAAAAATGATATTTTGTCTTAGTAGTGGCTAGGTCACTTGTGAGCCTTGGCCGTCTTAGGAATTATCTTTGCTGAGATCTTCAACTTAGAGAAAAACATTTGCTATTCTGAGTTTTGCTACTAAAGTAGATAAATTTTTAAAGTATTTTCAGAATATTTCTCTTTGGTTTTTGTCTTTTGCCACCTTTTTTTCTTAAAAGAGACTTGCTATAATATTCACTTCTTCTAAACTGTATTAGTATTGCTTTAGAGGTCATGCTTATTCAGCATTTATAATGTTGCCCAGCTCATCATCATTAAAAAGAAATCATTGGGAATCATTCTTAATAAAATACTAAACTTTATGAACTTAACCATACCCATTGTTGGCACCTAATGTAGAAGTTCTTAGTTTGGGGTCCATGGTCACCTAGAAGTCTGTGGATTGGCTTCAGAAAGTCAGTGAATTATTATAATTCCCTGAGATCATATGAAAATGTTACATATTTTTAAATCAGATTCTCAAAATAACCTGTGATCGCAAAAAAGGTTAAGAACCTCTTTCCTAAAAGGAAATGCTTATTTTTAAGACCTGATCCTGGAAATCTCAGCTGATGTGAGCATTTCCCTGTAGTATCAGATATGTAAATAGCAATGACTAGTGGGAGCAACTAAAAGACTCAGGACACTAAAGGGTCCTAAGTGAAGACTGACTCAAAGTGTGTATTTTAGGAGGGGATTCCTTGACACATGAGTACTCTTAGGCCAATGGTTCTCTTGTCGCTGCTAAGGAACCTTTCGTAAGAGCTTTTTGCCCTTTCTCATTTGCTGCCTCAGATTTGCTATGGATTTAGAAACCGATGAGAATTGTGTCAAAGAGTAAGCCAAAGTGAGATCTTAGGGGATCTCCTATTGAGAAAATTCATGACCTTTAGAAAGTGCCCTTTGCATACCTATTTTGATGATTTCACAGTCTCTTTTCTGATTTCTTGACTTTCAACTGTGTTATATATAGGTGAAATTATAGAATAGCTAGGATATTACTGAACTTTATTGGTAATTATGTAATCATATTATTGGATTAAGATCTCCCCTTGCCACTATATAAAACCCACCAAATATGATATTATTAATATTTTTGACCTGTCAGTGAAGGACACTAAGAAGTGTTCAAATTCATTGCAGAAACAAAGTTATTATAAGTGTTAAATCTACTATATATGAGCAACCCAATCATCTGATCAAACTTCAAGAGTCTTGGATCAGACTGAACAAAATGATCATGAAAGGTTCTATACTGTTTAAGAATCTGTATGTGCTTTTTAAAAAATAAAAATCTGAACTTCTGAAAAATGTGAAAGCTTATGATAGGGCCATTATTTCAGTCCTTGGGAATTGGTCACTAAGCAAGGGGCCAAAGAGTTTGTTATTGTTGTACACCAGACATATGTCCATTTTTGTGTCCTAAAAAGTTCTGGAAAGGATCAAGGATTGTTAGATAAAATGCTGGCAAAGGCTGCCATTAAAAATGTTCCCGTTATAAAATCCTCTGATCAAAAGTCTTGGAACTTAGGCACTTGAGACATTGCTTGATTTATTAATGAGGTTACCTTGAGCTTCTTGTGCTTGACCTAAAATATTTCTCTTTATTTGAGTCATATATGAGTTTGACTTCCTAGATACACATCAGTGCTTTCTAAAGCTCAGCCTCAACAATAGAGGAGCATATTGAGATGATTATCCAAAATGTACCTTTTCGTGGAATCAAAAGGTAGGAACAGTTTCATTTTTTTGTGTTAGTGATAGTACTGATACTCTTTTGGTTCCACTTTGTAGTTAGTTGTCCAAGGGATTTCACATATGCTCATTTCAGAATTTAAGCTTGCATCAGAATCACCTGGAGTGCTTGTTAAAACACAGTTGCTGGCCACATACCCCTGATTCTCTAGGTCTAGGGTGTGGCTGGAGAATTTGCATTTTCTAACAAGTTCCTAGATGATGGTGCTAATGTTGGTTTGGAGACCACTACCTTAAAGTATTCCTCTGAGGCAGATTGGGCAAGTCATCATGCATCCACATTTTATAGAGTAATAAACTAGAGAAATTAAAACTATAGAAATTAAAATGGTGAAATGATTTGTACAGGACTACATAGCTCGTTATTGGTAGGACTCTCAGAATGCTGCACTCAAAGTCCTGATACATATATCTTTGTAAACATTTTTTTAGATAAATTTCTAGCAGTGGAATTTCTGAGTCTGATGGTATGTATATATTAAAAATTTGATACATTGGCTGGGGCACTGGGGCTCAGTCACACCTGTAATTCTAACTCTGTCAGAGCAGGAGGATCTCTTGAGGTCAGGAGTGTGAGAACCTCCTGAGCAAGAGCGAGACTCCATCTTTACAAAACATAGAAAAGTCAGCCCAGCATGGTTCTATGTGCGTTTATTCCCAGCTACTTGGGAGACTGAGGCAGGAGAATCTCTTGAGCCTAGGAGTTTGAGGTTGCAGTGAGCTATGATGATACAACTACACTCTAGCAGGGTGACAGAGCAAGACCTTGTCTCAAAAAAAAAAAAAAAATTTGATACAGTCAAATTGCTTTCTAAAAAGGCTTTGCCAGTTTGCTCTTACTGGCTATATGTGTTTTTCCCTGTATCTTCACCAACCCCGTTGATAAGAACATTAAATAGCAGTTAGTTTTTTACTGAGTTCTTACTCTCTGACAGACACTGTTTTGAGCACTGTGCAAATTATCTCACTATTCTTAACAACTTTTTGAGTCAAGTGTTATCCTTAATTACAGATAAGAGGCACAGAGAGGTTAAGTAACTTGTCTAAGATTATCCAGCCAGGATGCAAACATAGGCAGTCTGACTCAGAGCCTCTGCTCTTAAATACTTCTCTATTTATAATTCACTTATTACTATAGAAGTTTAGCATATTTTTATGTTTTTATTTATCTTTTTCATTTTTCTTCCATGATTTGCGTGTTTGTACTTCTGACTATTTTTCTATTGGTATTTTTTCTTTTTATAATCTCTCTATATTCTGACTATGTGGCAAAAACCTTTTAACTTTGCATCTCATATAAAAGTTTTTAATTTTTATGTAGTCAAATCTGTAGGTATTTTCTCTTATGATTTCAGGATTTTGTATCCTAAAAAAAAAAACCCTTTCCACCCATGCTCAGGATTATAAAAGTATTATTTTATATTTTTCTAGTATGTTTAAATTATTTAACTCTTCAAAACATCTGGAATTTATTTTTGTTTATACTGCGAGGTAGGAATCTAGCTTAAACTTTTTTCCAAACAGGTAGTCAGTTATTCCAGTATCATTATTTAATCCATTCTTACTTCACTAATTTGAAATGCTACATATATTACATATTAAATTCTTACAGATACTTGAGATCTACTTCTGTATGCTTAAGTTCTGTTGATGTATTTTTCTGTTCATACATCAATACCATACTGTTTTTACTTATTATAGATTTAGTGGATATCTTGATATCATATGTGACAAGGCCTACCTCATTGTTATTTTTTTAACTGCCTTAGCTTTTCTTGTTTATTTTCCAGATAAGTATTAGAATCAGCTTGTCGGTTGCTACTTTTAAAAATTCTGTTGGAATTTTGATTGAAATTTTACTGAATTAATTTTAGATCAAATTAACAGTTTTACAAAATAAGCCTACCCAGTGAAAAACATAGGGTGTGTGTCTGTTTACTCACTGCTTTTTAAAATGTCCTTCATTTAAATTTTACAATTTTCCTTATATGGTAATTACACATTCTTATTAGGTGTATTCATGGGCATTATATAAAGTTTTTATTGCTCTTGTGAATGAGCTCTACTTTCCTATGACGTTTTCTAATTAGTCACTGCAGGTGTGTAGTAAAACTATTACTTTTTATATTTGCTTTTATTATCAGACCACCTTGCTGAACTCTGACTTGGTTCCAATATCTATCAATATTTTAGTTAATTTTCTTGACATTTCTGGGTGGATGATTATATCATCTGTAAATGAGTTTTGTCTCTGAATACAGTCAGTCATCCTGTAATGACATTTCAGTCAACAAAGGATCGTATGTACAACAGTGGTCCCATAAGATTATAATGGAACTGAAAAATTCCTATCACCTAGTAGTTGTCACAGTATAATGCATTACTTACATGTTTTGGTGATGCTAGTGTAAAAAAACTACCGAGCTGATAGGTGTATAAAAGCATAGCACATACAATTATGTACAGTACATAATACTTGATAATCAACTATTACTTGCTTATGAATTCACTTTTGATCGTTAGAGTATATTCCTTATAAAAAAAGAAGTTAACTGTAAAGAACCTCAGGCAGATCCTTCAGGAGATACTCAGAAGGAAGGCACCATTAACATAGCAGTTGACAATTCCATGTGTGTTGTTGCCCCTAAAGACCTTCCAGTGGAACAAGAGGTAGAAAACAGTGCTGTTGATGATCCTGACCCTTTGTAGGCCCAGGTTAGTAGATGTATTTGTGTCTTAGTTTTTTTTATTTTCTTATTTTTTCTTCCAAAGTTTTTGTAGGGATGGGGTCTTGCTATGTTGCCCAGGCTGCTTTCGAACTCCTGGCTTCAAGTGATCCTCCTTCCTCAGTTCCCCAGAGTGCTTGGGATTACAGGTGTTAGCCACTATGTTCAGCCCATGATGCTTTTTAAATCTAGTCTTCTACAGAAATGAGCAAACGTAATTAGAATAATTGATAATTCAGTGATTGAAACCAGGCCTTCATTTATGATTTAAGGGCTTTTTTCCTCTCTCTTTGGTGGGTAAAGAGACCAATACTAATATTTAAAACTGCTATGAGATATCTCTGTGACTTTAAACTAATACTGACTTTTTTTGATTATTTCTGATTTTTGAATCAGAAATAGCCTTTAAAAATGGAGTATTTTAAAAAGGGTAATCAAATTAGCTTACATCTAGTGAATATTCTAGGTGTTATGGCCTTCAAATATGAAGGAGAGGTTAATGATCCACTGTCAGAATATAAAGGTGCATTTGCATTTTTATTATTGGAGATAACTCTTTTTGGCTTTATCCACACTTGTGTTTTTTTGAAATCAGTAGTAATTGGCCTGGAACTTGGTGGGGAGAGCTCTCAACTTTGACCTTCTTGGAGTCATGCTTAACCAACTTAACTGAAGAGTAAATCTGCACAAGAAAGATAAATAGGAATGGTGAGGTATTGATGTGTTCAAGTCAAGATTTCTTTTTGATAAATCTACAGTGGATTTTTTGTAAATTACTGCTATTTTTCTTTTGTTCTCACCTATATTTACTACTAAAATTGAGAAATTTCTCTAGGCTTACACTGATAAACCACTGCTCAAAACCAAATAATTAAAGATGTTGTCAGTCTCTGTTTCCAAAAACTGTCAGGCCTTGGAGAAATAGAGGGACTCAAACTTCCATGGATCATCTTACTCTCTTCTCTTCTTAAGTCTTTCCAGTAAATGTAATTTTTCTTGGTTTCCCTCTGTCACCCAGGTTGGAGTGCAGTGGTGTGATCATAACTCACTTGTAGCCTCAAAATCCCTAGGCTCAAGGCATCCTCCTGCCTCAGCCTCTGAGTAGCTAGGACTACATGTGTGCACCACTATGCCCAGCTAATTTTTTTTATTTTTTTGTAACGACAAGGATCTCACTATGTTGCCCAGGCTGGGGCTTGGACCCCTGGCCTTAAGCGATCCTCCCAATGACTAGGCCTTCCAAAATGTTGGGATTACAGGCACCTCCTCAGGTGTGAGTCCTCTTAATTACCATGTTAAACTGCCTTGGGGCGAACAGTAGTATAGATGTTATCACACAATTTCTTGTGAATTTATCACATAGTTTCTGAATTTCTAAGGTTAAAGTAAAAAAAATAAACAAACAAAAATAAAATTTCTTCCAAACTACTTTCAGACAGGATTAGAGTTAGCTTTGCATTATTGAATGTTGCTGTCACAAAGGTAATTAGGTTTAATTTAAAGAAATATGCTAAGAACATCAAGGCCTTTTTAGGTGTGCCTACGATTTGGAAAAGATGTAGCCAATGATTTGTAAATAGATTGCTAGTGTTGTGTACACCAAAGGGCAAATTTGGGCTCACTTCCTTTTTTGCATGATTTGTGAATTTAACAACTTTTGTTTTCTGTATTAATCTAATCTGATTTTAGAAGGATATGACCCTTCTTTGAGTAACTCAAGGGATTTGGCATTCATTATGTCTGGTAAAGCAACAAAATCCAGAGGTTTGACTCACTCTCAAATAAAGAGAAACCTCAGTGTTAGCCAATTCTAAGCTTTTTTTTTTTTTTTTTTAAGTTATAACAGTTTAGCTTTTAGGCGTAGAAGAAGTAGAATTATTTGATTTTTTTTTTTTTTTGGTAATGAGCTAAGTGTTTTAAATTGTTGCTTATGTTTGTTTGAGTATAGGCTCTGCCTCATTTTAGGGGACTGTGAAAATCACAAGATAATTATTCATAAGAAAGAACAATGAAAATTCCAGTTATGGTTGTTACTTTTATCATCTGTACTTAATATTTGTTGATAAAGATTCATGTGGTCCTGTCATTTGTAGTAACATGGATGAAACCGGAGGCCATCATGTTAAGTGAAATAAGCCAAGCACAGAAAGACAAATGTTGCATGTTCTCACTCATATGTAGGAGCGAAAAAATCAGATTTCGTGAAGATGGAGTATGGATTAGTGATTAGCAGAGGCCAGGAAGGAGCGGGGAAGGGAAGCATGAAGGGAGAAAAAAAGAATAATGAATGTATTTATTGCCACTAAATTGTACACTTAAAAATAATTGAGATAGTAAATTGTATATGTATATTTTACCTCAATAATAAATAAATTTAAGAAAATAAACTCTTCTGTCTAGAACACTTGTTACAGTAATATTATATTCATACCTTAATATTAAAATACATAATAAACTTTTGAAAAGACTCATGTGGATATTTATGATCCATAACAGGATATTTCAAGCCCTGAGAGTTCTAATTGTGGACTTTATATTGAATGTCTTCTGTGTGACTGTGTAAGAGTTTGTGCCACACACGGTTTTGTTTGTTTGCAACTCAAGCAACACGTTAAGCATCCTTAGGAAAAAGCTGGTTGGGTTTGTGAGCTCAGCATCTTGTCTCTGCTCCAGTTGATCTCCATGAGGGCTAAGTCGAATGACTTTTCTTCATTGATTTTAAGTAAGTATCACTTATACCAGAGAGCTTATACCAGAGATGCCATTTCTTCCAGGCGTGGTGGCGTGCCCACCAGTAATCCCAGTTATTCGAGAGGCTGAGGTGGGAGAATTGTTTGAGCCCAGGAGTTCAAGACCAGCCTGGGCAACAAGTGAGACTCTGTCTCATTATTTTTATAGATATACACATATATGTGTGTGTGTGTGTGCATGTGTGTGTGTGTATGTATTTTAGTTTTAAAAAAGGAAAAAGATGTCATTTCTTCAGGACCCTCGTGTCCCATGTTCCTTTAAATTACTGTTTCTCCTAATGTTCTTGTGAACGTCACAGTTCTCATGAACATCAACATTTTTAATTTCCTATCATGTCGTCTTTATTTTTGTGAGGAGCTTTAGTTTGAGAAGTTGGGATTTCTGTGGGGGGGATGTGAATTCTTGATGAAATTTCTCTTCCTAAGAGATTAGTGAAATAAAGAGTCAAACAATGAATGAACTTGAACCTCTTTGCAGTCCCTTTGACCAGATTTGGTATATATTATTCTATCAGTGCTACCTCTGTGATGTTAATCCTTCTCTAGTAAAATATCATAATTAATTCTTAAAGTATCCCATTCCTTAAACATTCTCTTTTAAAACTCTTAGAAGTTTTTTTAAGACGGGGCGTGGTGGCTCACGCCTGTAATCCTAGCACTCTGGGAGGCCGAGGCAGGTGGATTGCTTGAACTCAGGAGTTTGAGACCAGCCTGAGCAAGAGGGAGACCCTGTCTCTACTAAAAATAGAAAGAAATTAATCGGACAACTAAAAATATATAGAAAAAATTAGCCGGGCATGGTGGTGCATGCCTGTAGTCTCAGCTACTCGGGAGGCTGAGGCAGGAGGATCACTTGAGCCCAGGAGTTTGAGGTTGCTGTGAGCTAGGCTGACTCCACGGCACTCTAGTCCAGACAAAAGAGTGAGACTTTGTCTCAAAAAAAAAAAAAAAGTTTTCTTGGGTCACATATGCAGAATAACTAACTATCGTCGTATTTTCTTGCGCCTAATAGTAATAGTGTGGTGTTTGGAATGAAACAGACCTGAGTTCCAAAGTTTCATCATTCATTATCTGTGTGACCTTGAACATATTATATAACCACCCTAAGCCCCTTAGTTTCCTCATCAATAAAATGGAACTTATAATACCTAAGAGGATTAAATATGATATTTGTGAAGTACTAGTAATAATAAGCACTCAGTAAATGGTAGCTAAAATTTTTACTATTTTGCTCTTTCAACATGAGCAAAATTATAAGAGAAAGAATTAGAATACAGAGTGACACCCTACCCTGATGGTAAAAATTCCATCATTTTCATCATTATCCTAAGTTGTACCTATTATGTTAAGAGGTGGGAGATAAAAAGAAATACAAAGCATGGTTCCTGCAGTCAGTATGTTCAGTCTGTTGAAAAAATAAGACATGTCAATAAAAGGATAAATAGGAGCACAATTTAGTGCATGTTAAGTGTCAGATGAACGGTGCAGTTAATGTTTTAGGAGTTCAGAGGACAGAAAAGTATCGTTATAAATGAGCCAATTAGAAAAGGCATTATGAAAGTAGCATTTGATTGGGCCCCTGGCCTTTATTTCTGGCCCTCTTAAATGTCTTGATTTGTGTAAACAGTGGTAGAGAATACTTGTGTGGTGAGAAGAAAGGAAGACTACTGTGGCAGATGTTATGGCCATATTGCATACAAATAATTCTCAATGAATGGCTACTATTAATCATTTGTGGTAAGAAGGAGAATCCAGAAAAGCTTTTGTGTAGACTAGTAATAATGTTCTTTAGAAAATTGTTGTAAGCATATTTTTGGTGTATTGTATAGGCAGGTACATAGCATTTGCAGATTTTACATTGCTTGTTTAGGAAAGCTGCCAATATTGTAAGGCTGTTGTTAATGAATCAGTACCAGTGGCTGGGAGCACAATGTGAAATCCCCACAGGCAGCGTAAGAACAGAAATCATTAATCTGCTAGTGGCTTTATGGTTTATAAAAAAAAAAAAAACACATTCAAGTAATCCAAGGCAAAACCTCTTTCTCTGCTTCCTCCAGGTGCTTAGCTCTAGATATTTATTACATCAGTATCATGTGGTAGACAAGGTGCTCCCCTGGCACAGAGGGCTTATAATATTTACAGTGGAGTGAGGTATAAGGAGAAGGGTCTGAGAGAAGGTTGGGCTGATTGCTATTTTTCCTTGTTCTTATTAGCTTGGTTACCAGTTTAATGACCTAATTGCCAACTAATGGCTCAACTTAGCCTTGTGTATAAGCAATGTACAACTCCTTGGTTTTTAAGTCAAGTACACAGGAAAACCATCCTAGTGGACCTGGGGATCTTTTATACAAATAGTAAGCCTGTGGTTATACATCAGTTAATAAAGAACTATATAAATGCCGTGTTACACTAAGCCCAAATGATAGGTTAATGATACTGAGTCAAAGAAGAGTCACTGCAACTACTAAAAGTTTAGTGATTGTTCCTTAATAACTCTCCTACAATGAGAGAAATGGCAAACTGAGACTAAAGAGAAACTATATGTTAATATTTATTTCCATTTAGTGATTATAACCAAATTAATGTAAACCCAGTGTAATTTTTTTTCAAAATTAAAGAAAAACTGAAGAATGTAGACTGGCTAGTTATTTATAATTTAAAGATTAAAAGCTGTCGTTTAAATTATAGTTTTTTATTGCTTCCCTCCTTGGAAGTACTTTGAATACATCTGTTGAGAAACCACTTTAGTCCTGTCTATGTGTGTTGGGACTCATTGACTCTTGTGACTCTCCCATAGTCTCAGGTTACCGTAGTATTCTACTATACCCACTCTACTAGACTTTTCTCTCCTTATTTTTTGTTTTTTGGAAATAAGGTCTCGCTCTGTCTCCTGGGCTGGAGTGCGGTGGTTCAATCACAGCTTACTGAAACCTCCAACTCCCGGGCTCAAGTGATCCTCCTGGTTCAGCCTCCCAAATAGCTGGGACTACAGGCACATGCCACTATGCCTGGCTAATTTCAAACATTTTTTGCAGAAATGGAATCTCACTTGTTGCCCAAGTTGGTCTTTAACTCCTAGCCTCAAGTGATCCTCCCACCTGGGCCTCCCAAAGTGCTAGGATTACAGGTGGTGAGCCACTGCACCTGGCTCTCTCCTTGTTTTATTGCCATTTTAGATGCTTGGAAAAATTCTCAGCAAGTCCATATGCCCTGGTTGCCAGAAAATGTTAGTATCATAATGAGAAAGTTTGTTATGCTTTTAAAAACAATAACATGTAGTCTCTTCCACAATTAAAATAAAAACCAACAAATAAATATTGAATGTCTGTGCTCTGCTTTATGGCTATCTTACAAATCATTTTGGGGGAAATTTCCAAATGGAGAATCCTCCTGACTTAAAAACCTGCGTACCCTTATACACAGTAGAGTTGATAATATTTTCATTCTCTACCACCCACTCAGCTTAAAAATGAACTTGTCCTGGGTGAGTGATTTTTTTTTTAATGGAACTAGTCTTATCAACAAAGCAAAAAGTACTGATTATATTTTAATATTTGCAGATAATGCATGTTTATTATCAAAAAACCAGAAGACAATTGAGGCATTTTCCTCCCCCGAAAAAGCATTGCTCTTATTCTTATCTCCCACAAATATTTACTGTTAATACCATCCAGGCCTTTTCTGTATATATACATACTTTTTAAAATGGAATTTTCCTGTATCTACCGCTTTACAACCTCATTTTTTTCACTTTAGCATATTGGGAACATCCTGTCATTGTCCTAAAATGCATTTCTTTCATATCCTTTTTACCAGTTGTTTGTTTTCCGTAGAACTGATTGATATTCTGCTCCCTACTGTTGAACACTTCGATTGTGTCCAGTTTTTTGCAGTTATAAACAAACCCTCACTGAATGAACATCCTTGTGCTTCAATCTTTGTATATGTCCCTGACAGAACTATCCTAAAGCTCAACTCTGGGATTGCTAGGCCAAAAGGTATACATAATTTCTAGGGTTTTTGATACAGATTGCTAGTTTACTCACCAGTTGTACCAGACTATACTCTCATTAACAATTTTAGTAATTTTTATAATGCACCTGAAATGATAAAAAGTAAAATCAAGGTAAATACAATTCTGTCTTTCAATTCATCTGAGCTACTTAGAGACCCAGAAAAGTTAATCCTCACTTGTCTTTGCTATCAAGATACTTTTTCATACTTAACTAAGCGCTGATGAAAAATGCTGTAATTTATAAGCTATTTGAGTAGAACTAATGGAAAGATGAAGTTATAATAATTAAAATGAAGAAACTGATTACCCCAAGGTGTTTTTGAGCATGTATGTAGGTTTTATGAATTTAAGTTTGCTCCCCACATTTTCGGTTTATTCTAAAATCATCACAATTTTAGACTTATAGAATTTTAAAGCCAAAAGATAAACAAACTTGCTTAGGGTTCTGTGGCAAATTAATTCAAGTCTTGAACGTTTCATCATGTTTTGTTTAGTAAGTGTTAAGCAACATGGAGATTTCCCATAGTGCTATCTTACAAATGATACTGAAATTTAAAAAGATAACGAAATACATTAGTTTTTTAATGATTGTGACTATACTTATGAAGTTAGAATTTCCTGTCCCTATTTATAGGAAACAGTAGACATATTTCACAAAGGTGAAGAGATTAACTTTTTAGTGAACAAGCCATTTAAATTCTTGGACCAAAAATTTCCATCTTTGAGGCTATATGAGTATTGAATATAGGAGAAAGGAAAAGAGTGTGTGTGTTTCTTAAAGACTCTGTTAAATGTCACCAATAGATCTAAATAGTATCCACTGGGGCTTGTGGCATATTTCCAAAAAAACAGGAGAAAAGAAAGATGGAAAAGAGAAAGGCGTGCAGGCCACAGTTTTGGATGCTGGCTTCAGTAGTATTGGTTACCTGCTTTTCTCTGAAATTGAGCTGCTTCTTTAATGAAGGTGTGTCTTTAAATCACGGACAGAGAAAGTGCTTTTGGGTGAAGTTTCACTATTTGTAGTGGCAGCAGTCCTGGACATGCTGCTGGAACAGAGGATGAGTTCAGCACCTTCTCTTCAGATCGTATCTCTGCCTGCCTCTCATCTCTTTTACATAGCAAGCTTTTGTTCACTGGAGAGTGGAGCTCTGTAGTTGGCCTGTCCAACTACTGTCAGAGACCGAAGGTGACTGATAAGGAGTCCAAAGGTCAAAATGGACAATGTGAGGTCAATCTGACTTTAAGGGGAAAAGCTGTCTTTTTGGCCTTCAGTCTTCAAAAACTAAATAGCAGCCTGGGAGATGTTCAATTCATCAGCTACAGCCTTTCAGCTGTAGTCAAAGAAGAAGTATTAGCAGTTTCTGTGGTCAGCAGGAGTGGAAAAGAAACAAAACTTATTTAAAGGGTGTGATTTAATTGAGTTGTATTGGAGATTTCACTCCAGACCTCAATCACCAAGATCTTTTGTTGGATTTCATAATAGAAAGTCAATTAGATTAGATTCAAGTATTTCATTTACAAATATCACTTTTTGGCCTGTTATTAGGATGTCATGGAACAAAAAAAAAAAAATAGGAAAGATAAATAGCATTTGCATTATTATTAGGGCTAACTTTTTAATTAAATTGGCTTTTATGAAGTGTTTTGCTAACTTCAGAATTCGGGTACTACAAATAGATGATCTCCAGCCTCATTAAAAGTTTCCTTTATAGAGACAGTCCTTTAAGTTAGCAAGTAGTCCTTGTATACAGAGTTACTGAGAGATTGTAATTATTGTCCTCTAGTAAAAAGATTGTGAGCAGGGCAGCTACATAATTTGCAGGTCCCAGTGCAAAATGAAAATGCAGAGCTGTTTGTTTAAAAATCATTAAGAATTTCAAGACAGCAACAACAGAACATTAAACATTCTGGGACCCTTCTAAGCACCAAACCCTGTACAGCTGTACAGATCACAAGTCCATGAAACTGGCCCTGACTTTGGAATGTGAAGTTAAATAGATGTGAAGTTGATCAGAGCTCTGCTACTTTATTTGCATGTGTCTTTCTGAGCCTCTTTTTTCTCTTTCTGTTCTTTATCTTCCTATAAAATTTTTCTTACTCTGTTCCATCCTCTTGCCAAAGTTAGAGGACCTGTGACAAGAATTGGGAATATGTATACTTCCTCCCTTAGTCCATGTGAGAACTTCTGGAATAACATTTCTTTCTCTTTGGCTGGTGGAATAATCAAGATTAGGGTTTGGTTTTTAGGAAAGTAATTGATTTAACTAAAAATACATATACCACATTATAGTTTTAAAAATTCTTTCACAATTGTTATAACATTCGATTCAAACAATTATGCTTTTGAGGCAGTTAGTATTTTTTCCTCATTTTATAGATAAGAAAATGGGGCTGGGCGCAGTGGCTTGTGCCTGTAATCCCAAAGCTTTGAGAGGCTGAGGTGGGAGGATCACTTGAGGCCAGGAGAGGAGAGAGGTTAAAAGACTTTCTCAAGGTTAACCAGCTGGTAAGTTCAAGCCCATGCCTTTTCTCACAACTTCATTCTACTTTTACAGTTCTGTAAGATCAAGGATGAGGGGACAAAATATCTTGCTTTCTCAAGATTGATCTATTTTACAGAATTTTTGACAGTTTTCCAAGAATAACTGCTGGCATATAATAATATTTACAACAAGATTTTACTTCTGTTAGTTGTTGTAACCCTTGCAATAATCCAATGCAGTAGTATTTCAGTATCATGTTAAAGGAACAAGATTGAGGTTCAATGAGATGAAATTACTTGTTGTTGAAGGTTATTTAATTAATAAATGAAAGGGCAGTGACTGAAATCCAAATCTTCTAACTTTATATCCTGTGCTTTTGTACTATGCCTTATTTGCCTCCAATTATTAATAGTTTCATATCTCTACTTAATATCTATTAATTGAGTTATTGATCACTACAATGTTCTGGGCACCGGGAGTGCATCAGTGAACACAAAAGACCAAGTCTCAACTCTGAGAACTCACATTCCAAAGTATAAATAAATTATTATAAACAATCAGCTGATGAAATAACTCTAAAGAAAAGATAAAAAAATGGAACGTAAACTGGGAGGGAGGGTGCTATTTTAGAGAAAGTGGTCAAGAAACTGATAAACTGTTGTTTGAACCACAAACTGAACTGTAGACATTTGGTGTAAATGTATAAATCAATTTTTAGGTATAACAGTCAAAATAATATGAGGCTACTACATTTATGGACATAATGGCAATAGACAAGGATTGTTAACTGTTATTAACCTTTATAGTAACTGTTATCCTTTACATTTAATCTGCTTTCCCATGTAGCATAAATTATAAAATCATAAGATCAATAAAGCTCTAAATGTAGTCACTTCTTTTCATGATGATCACTTACTGCATAAGGCAGTATTTAATGTGTTGGTGATCTTAGATTTCTCACACTGTAGTACTATAATCAAATGGCATACTCTGGGTAATTACTAACATTTCTGGAGTAACCAACAGGTGTAGGCAGTATAAACCTTCATTTGCTGGTCAGATTTAATTTTAATGAATTTTAAAATCCTTTATTGTTGTAAATCCTGTTACATCTGGTCTTTAGTAAGTCAACTTTCATTTAATGCTTGGGAATCTTTGTAATATAAAAATGTTTATTGTAGAGAGATTTTCAGAAATGGGGAGAGAAGGAGGCAGCATGATGGGACAGGTAGACTCTTGATAGGATTTGCCTGTTGTGTGCTTTAAAATGACAGAGTCCAGAGTGTTAATATTAATAGAAGACCCTTAGAAACTCCCAAATCTTATCTATTCGTGTGTGTTTCAAAATTAAGTCCAAGCATAAATTAGTGTTTGCCCCTTGCTGAGGCTAAATTGTTATCTGCTAAAAGGTGAGGGGGTCATAGTGGGGAGGCTGTTAATTCTCAGCTGCCCATAGTTTCTTTAGGGCATTTACCACACATGCCTTTAGTCCAGAGTTTTAGACTAGGAAATTCATTAATACACTGAAATAATATGCAAACTTGGGCCTATATATGATTAGTACATTAATTTTTCTGGAGGAAAAGGCCATAGCTTTCATCAGATTCTCAAAGGAGTTTAATGACCTCCTCCCAACATTCCCCCACCCCAAATTAAGAACCTCAAATAGACTATTTGAGGCATTTCCTTTATAAAGAAACCAAGTTAAAACTCTTTTTAAGCTTTTTCAATTTACCAGTGAGATTCATTTACCTATTTTTAAACAATCACTCATAATTTCTCCACACTCAACAAATTCGAGCTAATGTTTTCTCTCTTTTGGGGAGGATTACGCAGCCTATTGAATACTCTATCCCTCGTAGTAATCTTGGAGTAGATATTCCAAGAATGGTATTTTCTTAAAAAAAACTTGGAATATTACACTAAAGCCTGAATGTTTGTGTTCCTCAGCAAATAGTCACAACCTATGGTGAGAAATGAAGTATAGCAATATTAAGGTAAAGTATTTCTGGTGCTTTGAACTATATATCCAGGGAGGCAAAAATGACTCTTGAAGTTGTTACTTTGAAGAAAAAGTCTGAGAAGAAGTAGGAGAATTTCTAATCGCTTTTAATACAGGTACCTATTGAATTAATTATAAAGAACTCATTAGATTTAGGGATGAAGACCACTGACCTAGGCTTAGACATTTAGCGGAATGAATGTACTATTTATTGTGAACTGAAAACCAAGAATTCAACCCATTAAAGCCATTCTTTGCTATTAAGACCCAGTTTCTGCAGCCAGCCATGTATAATTATGAATTTTTAGAAGTGTGAGCAATCATGTTTTATGTGCCATTTTTGCTTTCTTGTCATGTAACAGTTATTTATCTAGTACCTGTTTGCTCTAGCAAAATGTCTGGGTTTTGCATATGAAGCCTTGAGAAAACTCAGACCAGTTTATCTCTTTTAGAAATGAAACACTCTATGAAAAATAAATTTATTTTTCTTAGAATTTTTTTCTGCAAGAGGATTATTTCAGCTTTTCAGTGTCACATGAGAATATTTAGATATAGGTATTTTTTATTAAGATTTTTAATGCAGACAAAACAGAAAGTGAGGTTTTTCAAAATTCACCCTTTTAAAAATAGTTTAGAAATAAATATTGGAAAATGAACATTCAAGTATAGTGCATAAACTGTATGTATGTTTTCTGTTTGGTAACTATTGTTTAAATATGTCTGTAGAAATGTTAAAATAGGCCAGGAGCGGTGGCTCATGCCTGTAACCCTAGCACTCTGAGCAGGAGGATTGCTTGAGCTCAGAAGTTTAAGACCAACATGAACAAGAGTGAGAACTGTCTCTGCTAAAACTAGAATAATTAGCTGGGTGTCACTGTGCACACCTGTAGTCCCAGCCACCGGGGAGGCTGAGGCAGAAGGATCTCTTGAGCCCAGGAGTTTGAGGTTGCAGTGAGCTATGATGACACCACTGTACTTTAGCTGGAGTGACCAAGCAAGATTCTGTCTCAAAAAAAAAAAAAAAAAATGTTAAAATATATTATGAAGAGCAAAGAAAAATATTCACAGTGTTTCCTTTTTAGCATTAACTGTTGATCTGAAAAATGTACAGCAGATTCCATAAGCCTCTCGGTGACACTAGAAAAACTTTGGGAAACATCCAACATCTGCTTATCTTTCTTGCAGTGAAAATGTTCATGATTGCAACGTGCGGTTTCCTTTGAATAAAGATAAACAGATTTCTATTTGTTGTACTTATGTTTCAGAAGTATGTTTACTGCATTCTTTAAACGTATTTGATTTTTTCTCCCTGACAGTTGGGGAGGTTCCAAAAACATCTGGTTGTTACTGAGGTTTTCTTAGCTTTCTCTTGAGGGCCACTATATTTTTCAAGATATTTTCCTCAAACTCTTTCTTTTGAATTCCACATTTAGAGGCTATTTGGGAAAATGTTCACCCAAAAAGGTTTTCCCCATTACCTGCACCACTACCATGTTACTATGTCCCTCACCCACTTTAGCATAATCTTTATTATAAAATCCATGTTCCACAAGATTTGCTTTGTTTTTGTTTGTTTGTTTTGATAAATACATAAGTCAGCTTTGTTCCCCTTTGGATCTTCATTTGCTGGATGCTGGATCCAGGAAGCTGCCAGCTAGAAGACTGCTGGAGGACTCTCCCCAGGTAGACTCTGGTGTTTCTGAGATAGCAGTGATTCCCAGGTTGAAAACCTGTTTGTTCCGGTTCCCAGAAGACTAAACTGCTGAACATTTTACCCTGTTGACCTGGGCAGCTCTTTGTCTCTGGCAAAGGTGTGGTAGGCAGTCCTGGCAAGTGAGTTACCTGAAGGCTATTAACTGCTTTGCTTTAGGCATGACTATGCCAGACTTATTTGCATATTAGAGATTCTGCATATATTCAGGATGAAATAAAATTGATCATTGGTGGTGCTGTTGTTCACCACGGAATGCATCAATATAGTTTTTTTCTTAATGTCTTTCCCCCTCAGCTGAGGTAATAACCCCACTGCTCTAAGCCTAAGGCTAGGACTGTGGCTCCTCCTATCTTTAATGGGGTGTACATACCTTGCCTAAATATAGAGAGGTGTGAACTTGGCTAATATAGACAGACAGTAGAGTGACCTTAGTACGTCTTCATTACTAATGTTAAAATTATATTTACAGAAATAGGAACACTGTTTTAGCTCTGCTTATGTCTGAAATGTTCTTTCCGGTTGCTCAGCTTATTTAGGTATAAAGTTTTCTGCACTAGGCCAAAAAATTGTTTTAAAAGCCAAAGTGAATTACTTCAGAAATAAGCCGGGAGTTAATTCCACATGAAAACATGTATACAGGGTGGTTTCTGTTTCTATTTCATTGTCCAAAAGTTTCATTTATTCAGAATGTGAAAAATAAAGTCTAAGCTTCATGTACCTTTGGTACTTTGGAATAATAACTTAAATTTATATAATCCTGGTACTTGCTACTTTTTAGAAAGCTTCCGTAAACTTTTGTCTACCAAGAAGTAGAAATATCTTATTCCCTAGCATGTGAAATGGGGCAGATATCACTAATCCTGTTTAACACATGAAGAAACTCAGATACAGAGAAGTAAAATGACTTTTCTAGGGGATTAAATGAATGAGTAATATAGCCAGTGCAAGTGATTCCAGAATACCAGGATGTAGCTCAGACAGCCATCTTTTACCCTCTTTTATGAGCGTAAAACCACCCAGGCAGCCTCTCTGAGAATTTCTATGAAAGAAATTCTCCCTTGCCATCCTTTCTTTTTTAATTGACCAACTCTGGAGGCAGGGAGGGACAAAATTCTTTTTGCAGAAAAATTTTCCACTGGAAGCTGGGAGCCAATGCATGAATTAACCATTTGACTACTAATGTTTAGTACCCCACAGAGTTTGAACAGTCACATATGCAGAGTAGCCCAACCCATTGCAACATAACCTTTAGAGGCATTCTTTAAGAGTTACCTCTTCTCCCTCACCCCATCCCACCTCTGCTGCCCCCCACCCCCACAAAAAGAGTTACCTCTTCTGCTATGAAAAACCTAGTTTGGTATTTTTGCTTGTTTAATGCTGTAGAAATATGGTGATTTTTCATCTCGAACTAATGGAGTGCTTTTAAAGTGCCCAGTGATAATCTTCTAAAATCATAAACTTTAAAAATTTATACCATATGAGGAAATTGAGATCTGGATTGTTCACCTGATATTATATGATTCATTAGTGGCAGAGCAATAACTCCAGATCACCAGATTATCAAATTTCGTACTTTTTCCTATCTGCCTTTACATGTTTTCCTGAAGCAGATGAGATGCTAACCTTCTCATTTGTAAGTGAAGAAACTGCCCAAGGTGCTAAAACTGACTCAAAGGTATACAGCCAAAGGTAAAATGTAATTAGAAAACCCTGATCAGTTGAGTCCTGGCCAAGTGTGTACCTACTGTTTACTGCCTCCCCCAAGTCAATGAAAACATCTGAGAACTGGAAGTCCATTTGTGGAAAGGTTTGATTTAGGGATTATTTTGAACTTCCAGTATTGAACACCGTTTTCAGATGTCCATAGTCTGAATGTAACACCCACCTTATATTTTTCATCATATTTACTCTAACATCTTTTTAAGTGTTATAATCCCACTTACAGAAGAGAAGTGAAGGCTGGGCACAGTGGCTTGCACCTGTAATTCCAGCACTCTGGGAAGCCTAGATGTCAGGATCACTTGAGGTCAGGAGTTAAAGACCAGCCTGAGCAAGAGCAGGACGGTCTCTGCTAAAAATAGGAAAAATTAGCTGGGCAACTAAAAATAGAAATAATTAGCTGGGCGTGGTGGCATGTGCCTTGTAATCTCAGTTACTCGGGAGGCTGAGGGAGGAGGATCATTTGAGCCCAGGAATTTGAGGTTGCTGTGAGCTAGACTGATGCCATGATACTGTAGCCCAGGCAACAGAGTGAGACTCTGTCTCCGCGCCCCCCCCCCAAAAAAAAAGACCTAAGAAGCAAAGTTAGTCACATGTTATAACATAGCAACTTTTATGTGTTTAAAATACATATTAGGTCAAATCTCCAGACTTACTCCCTCTACCAGTTCTTTCCTCTCCATAGCCTGTGGTTCATTTTTAAAATAAATTCTCTTTTAGTTCTCTAGCAGCCATATTTTATCCAACTACTGATTTTAGAGGTGGGGAAATTAAGTTACTAAAAACTGTCTTCTCAAAGATATTCTTTAATAATTGCCTACTTAATTTATCTGTGAGCCAAGGAGATTTAGCATTACTTGCTTACCAGTTCTTCACTGACATCCTATTCTAATGTATTATAATACAGATGAATTTGTAAAATTCGCTTGCCTTCTTTTGACTGAAGTTGGCTTCAGATTGTGGATTCATCTGTTCTTGATACTGTGTTTAGGAAACTTAAGCTTTCTTTATTATTGGTTTAAAATAGTGGTTTCAGAACTTAGCTGCATTATCTTTCATTTGACTAGAGCCCATCAATATATTGTCATATCCGTTGAATAGGGGATAAGGAAGGAGGAAGTCCTTTGTGTAAAAACATTCTCCTCAGCTGTTCCTCCTTGATGCTGGAAGTTTGGTGCCTGACAGGAAATGATATAGACATGTGTGATAACAAAGTGACATGAGGAAAAATTGCCTGCATGGTTCCCTGGCTTGTCCAGGATGATTGGCTGTTAGTTGGCAGATAGGTCAAGGGTTAGCAAATTATAATTTAAGAGAAAATTGAAACAGTGAAAAAAAACTATTTTGTGAAAAGTTTGGGCAAAGGCAGATGATATGAAAGTTAATAGTCATGTAAATAGAGTTCTTTTTTTCACCCTCCTGGGTGGCAGTATTAAAGCATTGGGATTTTTTTAAAGGCAAGGATCTGTAAGAAGAATTAAGAGGTACAAAGAAAAACTCTTTATAAAAGAGCACAAGGATTTTGCACATATCAAGACATTTCTAGCCCTCTGCGTTTTCTTACAACTTGAATTTCTTCATGGAGTAGATTTTCCATTGCACCATAAAGTAAACTACACAAATAGCCTCTAAGATATCCATTTTCTCTTTATTCCCATTAGCTCAGATTAAACCATCCTTCTCTCTTACCTGCAATACCAAAAGAACATCTGTCTCCCTATTTCTAAGTCTCAGCTCCTTTCTAATCTATTCTCCATACTGTAGTTGGAGAAATCTTTCTGGAAATGCAAACTCTGGCTCTGTTTTAGCCTCAGAATAAAGCCCAAATCCCTTGGCAAGCTGTGGAACACCCTTCAAGATCAGTGCTCTGCCTACCTCTCCCCGTCTTTACTGTGGCCCTTCCTCTACTGTGTTTCACCATATGATAGGATCGAAGTTGTTCCCCATCTCTCCCCCTGATCAGGCCTTTTGCAAATGCTCCTGCCTCTACCTAAAACATCCTTTCTTTCCCCTCCTAACCTCTTTTTACCTAATGCCTACCCAGGCTCTAGAACAGATTACATAGATGAGCTTCTCTGGAAGAAGAGTTCTGCCTGCCCTCTCTTCTGGAGAGGATAGCAAGTGTGTTTGGCCTAATGTTTATTTAACCCTCTGCTCAAATATCACCTTTATCAGAGAGGCCCTCATTGACCACCCTACCTAAAACAGCAGTGCACCCTGTCAATTTTTAGCCTCTTACTGTTTACTTCACAATATTTATCACCACCTGACATTTTACTTATTCATCTCCCTCTACCTCCACGCCCACAAATCTGTTGATTCCTTGGCTTTTATAAAAATTCATTGCTGTATTCCAGTGCCTAGAATGGCACGTGCTACATAATAAGCTCTCAATAAATACTTTTTGAATGGTATCTGTGATGTATTCTTCAAAAGTAGTTTTCAGACCTGAGTTTCAGGATAAATTGGAGCACTTAAAAAAAAAAAAAATTACTGGCCGGGCGCGGTGGCTCACGCCTGTAATCCTAGCACTCTGGGAAGCCGAGGCGGGCGGATCGTTTGAGCTCAGGAGTTCGAGACCAGCCTGAGCAAGAGCAAGACCCCGTCTCTACCAAAAATAATATAGAAAAAATTAGCCGGGCATGGTGGCGCATGCCTGTAATCCCAGCTACTCGGGAGGCTGAGGCAGGAGGATCGCTTGAGCCCAGGAGTCTGAGGTTGCTGTGAGCTAGGCTGACACCACGGCACTCACTCTAGCCAGGGCAACAAAATGAGACTCTGTCTCAAAACAAAAAAAAAAAAAAATTACTACATGTACTCACCATCAAATTGGTATTAACTGATGAACACTTAAGTGTGCATACAGTAATATTTATCGGATGCCGGGCAGATGGGAGGGGGGAGGAGGGGATGATTATATACACACCTAATGGGTGCGGTGCGCACCGTCTTGGGGATGGACACGCTTGAAGCTCTGACTCAGGTCGGGCAAAGGTAATATATGTAACCTAGACATTGTACCCCTGTAATATGCTGAAATAAAAAAAAAAATTACGACTGAATTAGGGACCTTGGAATAGGTTCTGACATCAACACTTCAAAACCACTGGTAGATTATATGTACAGAAAGAACAGGTACCTTCTTCCTCTGTTTTTATATGTATTGATCTTTGAGTTGAAATCTTTATCGAGTTGATTTTTTTTTTTTCTTTTTTTTTGTACAGAGTCTGTCTGTCACCCAAGCTGGAATACAGTAGCACAATCGTAGCACAATCGTAGCTCACTGCAGCCTGGAACTCCTGGGCTCAAGTGATCCTCCTGCCTCAGGCTCCCAAGTAGCTGGGATTACAGGCACATACCACCGCACCTAGCTAATTTTTTTTTTTTTTTTATTTGTGGAGACAGGGTGCCCAGGCTGGTCTCAAACTCCTGGGCTCAGCCTATCTAGTTTATTAACTATGCCTGCTTGTAACTTTCTACTCAGATTGGTAGTTTCACCAGTGGGAAAATGAGTCCTATGTGGAATTAACTGAGAGATTAGATTCCCAATTTAGGTAGCTTTAGCCTAACAAATTTGTATAAACCTGCAAATGATCAGTTCCATTGTCATGTTAACAGGAAGAGGAGCTTATATAGGACCTAGGAGAGGCTACTGTGCCTGAGCAAGAGGTTTCTAAAATCTTTTGTAGTCAACTCGCCCAGAAAGCAGATGTAGGGCAGTAACCCATACAGCACACCCGACTTCTCAGAAAAGGGAAGTTCAAGACAGAACACCAGATAGAACTTTGCAAGTAAGTTGAAAGTTCTTTTGGGAATAGAAGTTGTTCCCCACTAGCATCAGGCATGATTAAAAGCTGCAAACAAGAACAAGTAAGGCAGTCTTTCCCGGGAGTCTGTTGCAGACGTGAGCTTTGTCACCTGCCAGGTTAACACCAAGGAAATGATTTTATAATCCCTTTCATAAAGTATGCTTGAGTCTTTAGCTTGGTCCCCGTTATCATTTTCAGATCACATTTGTTAAGCACTGTGTACATGGCATTAACACTGGGCACTGTATAAAGCAGATTAATGACAATCTCACTTCATTGCCTTACATGCAAAAGCAAACAATAAAGACCTAGAAGTATTCACATAACAGAAATAAAGTTTAACGTATACCAAACCAAGGCAACAGAACAGGTGAACAATTGTGTTATCATTGCTTTTACATGAGTTTTTCTGTACATGATAAGCTTTTTTATTTGGAATTGGAACAAGAAGAGAGGAGGAGGGCAGCTTGAATCCCAGTCAGACTTTTATAGAGTAGATTACACTGTATCTTTTCTACAGGGAAGGGATATCTCTACAGAGAGCTAAGTAATACTGCTGACAATTAACCTCAATCATTTAAGTGGAGACATATGGGCAACTTACAGCCTCCTTGTTTAAGTAGTAGACATTGCTAATGGCAAAACATTTTGGGTGGAGAGGCAGCTCATAAATGAGGAACTTAATCTAAGAAACTATGTGTTTCTCAGCCTTGCGGGTTCTAATAGTTGGTTTCTTCACAGTTCACTTTCTCTCAGGCCCCACCCCTTACTGCAGAGAACTTGTTGACAACAGCTCCACTTTTTTCAAGTCTTGCATAAAGGCAGATGTCTCTGAAAACTTAGCTTACGCAAAACATCTGTGTGCTTGACTGTGTTCCCACGGTGTGTTTTCCTGTACTGCCCCTCCCCCCCTTTTGGTCCTTTTTAAAAATTGAAAACACAGTGTGATAACATCATTTAAGAAAGTTTTGTAAAAGGAGGAAAAAAATCACCCATTTCCATTCCTGCCACGTTACCTTTCTATTCTTCACTTACATAGTTTTTGCCTAGTTACGTCCTTGTCTTAAGCAGAAGTTCAGATACTTTGTCATACAGCCACTTCTCTGTTTTTTTACTGATTGTGGTATCATCTTTTGGTTTTTGGTCTCGAGTTACCAAAAGGGCATTGTAGCTTATCAGCACTGTCAGTGAGTCTTCATTTTTACTTTCCTTTCTGACTTTTGGGACCCAAATATTCTAGTTTTTAGAGTATGGCTGAGAGCCAACTTTTATTTTTAAAAGTAAGACATATAACATATGTGTGTGGGGTTTTAAATTTTTTTTAACAGTTAAAAAGTGCTATTATAAATGACACTGACTTTCAAGTCATGTTACTGTGTCTACCCCAGGGCAGCCTCATTTAGAAAAAACATGTCTATGCTTCTTTGCCCTTTGTTATGTTGCAAGCCTAAATTCTCCCAATACCTGACTAATCTTGTTGGTAGCAGTGCTTTACTGTAACTGGTTGTCTGCCTTATCAGAGCTGTCTCCATGTCTCACTTTTCATCCTCTTCTTAATGGTAAATAAGACCACATCCATGTCTCTCATTATTCTTCCTTTCTTGTTTGACAAAAAGGAAGAACGAAATGGACTGTGTCTCCTTGTTTTGGCAGAAAGATTAGCTGTTGAATATCTTCAGCCACCTTCCTTTTAGAAACGATGGTCTCCAGTGCTTAGACATTTCAAGGGTGGACCTGTGTGGTGTTTTGGGGTCCCAAGGAAGTCTTCATGATTTACATGCAGCCTTGCTAGCTATTGCTATGTGAGAAGACAAAAGAGACCCTCTTTAGGATTATAAGTTTCTTTCCAATCATTGCAGATAAATTTTGCCTTTGATAGTAAACCTGATAGTTCAAATTGTTTCCTTTTTCCTTAAGTTTTCTTGGGCACTGAGTTGCCACTGCGGTGAGTTATAAGACCTTGCTCAATGAGGACCTAAAAGCAATCTAGGTAGCAGGTGTGTGGGATTGTACTGCAATGTCTGTTCCTGCACTAGAGCAAATATATAACGAGTTTTAATATATTTCCCTCCAACACATTTAAAACACACCTGAAAGTTAAATTTATTCTTGGATCATTTTAATTTGGTTTACTTTCTTCTTTTGCCTAATTCTAACAGAAATGTTTGGAATTATTGTTTCACATTGTACTCTAGAGTACTGCAGAATACTACTGTGTGATATCTTTGTCCCAAGCTCTCCAAGTGCTCTAGGTTGTTGCTTCTTCATAAATGTACTTTAAAATGTTCATTTAGGCCAGGCACAGTGGCTCACATCTGTAATCCCAGGATTTTGGGAGACCAAGACAGGAGGATCACTTGAGCCCAGGAGTTCAAGATTATAGGGAGCTATGATTGTACCACTGTACTTCAGCCCAGGCAACACAGACCCCCATCTCTTTAAAAAAAAATATTCTGAGTTTATATTCACAGTGTCAGGTTCATTAAGAAAATAATTGTGAGTTAATTAAGGACAGTGACTGCTGCTTGCTTTCTCTTTTCCCTTTTCTTCGACAGCTCCTTAAATTGTCCTTTGTTTGGACTTTGCCTTTTGCTTTTCTTTCTTTTTTTCTTTTTCTTCCTCCTCCTCCTCCCCCTCCATCATCATCATCATTAATATTACTGTTTTAACAAAAGCAAATATCAGACCCCAAGCACTGGGAACAGTGCCTCTCTTGGATTTCACTGTGTATTAATACATAGCCTGGGGGATCTGTAATATGTATTTAAACACTTACGAAAATGAGAATTCGTCCAGGGACTTTAAAAAAGTAAGGCAGTACAGTGATAGTAAAGAATACCAGGCAGTAGATTTAAAAGAGATTCAACGTACTTTGCCATGCCTTTCTCTATTCCCCTCGGTTTGATATTTGGGAATTAGTATCTTTGAGGGACTTTTAAGTGGGCCTGTTGGCAAATTATTTTATATACTCAACCTAGTAAGGTAGAGAATGACTACAGAAGAGATGGTTTGGTAAGGAAAATTGATAAACTAGTGTTTTGTAGACTGGGTTAAATTTTTGTGACCAGTGAATTTTGAGAATTACTTATAAGGCTACAGTAAAGTAGCACTGAACTGACTCAATTTAAAAAAAAACAAACAAACTCGTTACTCTTCTAATATTTCAAAATTCACTTTAGAACCTTATTGGTATGTTGGTGGGTAAGCTACAATGGGACTGCAGTGTCTTCATCATACAGAACAGGCAAAGAACTCAGAATACTATAGAAACCAAGGAGTAGGGTTTTAAACAAACTTGAAAATATGTCTGAATTTTTATTCCTCCTCTCTCATTTACTGATTGCGTAATTGGAAAGCTTAAGCAAGTTACTTTCAAAACCTTTGTTTTCTTGTCTATGAAATGGGAAGAATGGGCTGGGCATGGTGGTTCTTGTCTATAATCACAGCACTTTGAGAGGCCAAGGCTGCGGGATCACTTGAGGCCAGGAGTTTGAGACCAGCCTGGGCAACACAACAAAATCCGATCTCTACAAAAAAAAGTGTTTAAAATTAGCCAGTTGTGGTGGCATGCACATGTAGTCCCACCTACTTGGGAGGCTGAGGCAGGAGGATTGTGTGAGCCCAGGAGTTTGAGGTTGCAGTGAGCTATCATGACATCACTGCACTCTAGCCTGGGTGACAGAGTGAGACCCTGTCTCAGAAAAAAAAGAAATGGAAAGAATGACTGCTGTTCATAGAATAGTTGTAAGGTAGTGATTGTAAAGCACTATGCATCATGGATCATGCCTAACACACAGTGGGTACTCAATAAATGATAATTAGGAAGTCCTTTTTAAGTTTATTTCACAGGGCACAGAGCCAGCACCTAACCACTGCCACCATCATCACATAACTCCCAAAGAGAACATTTTGATGAATGTGCCATTGTAGCAGATTCCAGGTTTTCACAAATAAACGTTTGTGAAATAATGGTAAAGTTGTTGTCATTATTATCAATTAACAGTAGCTATCTAGTAGGCAGCTAATTTTACAGGTGTAGGGCTCTAGCAGTAGATTTGAGGTAGGGAGGCAATTTGAGAGTCGTGGTAGCCAGCCTCCAAGATGGCTGGTTGTTGCCTCCCAGTATTTATACCCTCGTTTAGTCCCTTTGTTGCAGAAATTATGGTGCGTGTCTTCCAAAGTTAAGTTATAAAACACTGACCTTCTGCCTTGTTCTCTCTGGGATCACTCATTTGGGGAAAGCCAGCTGCCATGTCATAAGGACGTTCAAGCAGCCCAGAGGAGAAATTTACATAGCAGAAAACAGGTCTCCTGTCAGCAGCCATGTAAATGAGTCATCTTGGAAGCAGATCCTCTAGCCCCAGTCTTCAGATGACTGCAACCTCATAAGAAATCCTAAGCCACAACCACCCGACTAAGCTGCTCCTGAATTCCTGATTCTCAGAAATTCTGTGAGATAATGTTTTTGTTGTTTGGGGCTTCTAAGTTTTAGACTAATTTGCTCTGCTTCAGTAGATAACTGATCAGGAATCATCAGCCTATAGGTAGTGATAGCTATGAATGTGGGTGAAAGCATAAGAAGAGTGTATATAGAGCAAGAAAAGGACTGATAATGAAATCATGGAAGACATCATATTTAAGAAGTTGGCAAAAGAATAGGAGCCCACAAATGAGAATGTGAAGGGATAGTCAAAAACATAGAAGGAATGGTAAGAAGGATTCAAGAAGGTGGACAGTTGTCAACAGTATCAAATGGCCAAGCAAGATGAGCACTGAGAAAATGTCCATAGGATTTTACAAGCAGTCCTAATTGCAGTGCATTGGAAGGTGAATTACGGATGAGGAAGTGGAGACATTGAGAACCCTCTAGTTGTCCCCTACCTCTTTGATCTCATCTTCTACCATTGATTGTTGGCTCACTACGTTTCAGTGCCCCTGACCTCCTTGCTGTTTCCCAAACCAGCCAGTCACACTTCTGCTCAGGGCCTTTGCATTTGCTGCTCTTGCTACTTTCAATGTTCTTTTCCCAAACTGCTGCATGGCTCCCTCCCCTACTTCCTACAGATCTCTGTTGAAATGTCACTTTATTGGAGAGACTTTCTCTAACCATATCTTCTTTTTTATATAGTCACTCCTGGGAAGATACCTAACCATATCTTATAATGCAGATATACACAGCAGCACTCCCTTGTCACTCTTTTTCTACTCTGTTTTTCTCTATAGCACTTACCACTATCTGATACCTAAAGAGGCAGCCACTGCTTAGCTCTGACCAGTTATTGATAGATGAACATACGCATTCAAATTTTTTATTTTTCAAGAAAAGAAGTTCTGATTTTTTCTAAAAAAATTAATTTTTTTATTATTTCAAAAAATTTAGGGGGTACAAATGTTTTTTGTTACATGGATGGATTTTATCATACTAAAGTCAGGCTTTTCAGTGTACCCATCACCAGAATAGTGTATATTGTACCCGATAGGTAGATTTTTATCCCTCACTCCTCTCCTTTCATCCCCCCTTAGTTTCCAGTGTCCATTACTGCTCTTTATGACCATATATATCCTTTGTTTAGCCCTCACTTGTAAGTGAGAACATGTGGTACATTTGTCCATTCCTGAGATACTTCACTTAGGATAATGGTCTCCAATTCCATCCAAGTTGCTGCAAAATCATTATTTCATTCCCTTTTTTTGGCTGAGTAGTACTCCATGGTATATATATACCATACTTTTTTTTTTATTTTATTTCAGCATATTATGGGGGTACAGATGTTTAGGTTATGTATGTTGCGCTTGCTCCCCCTACCCCCCCAAATCTGAGCTTCAAGGGTGTCCATCCCCTGGATGGTGCGCATCGTACTCTTTGTGTATGCATATACCTGTCCCCTCCTCCCCCCTCCCTATACCATACTTTCTTTATCCACTCATCAGTTGATGGACACTTATGTTGATTCCCTATCTTTGCAATTGTGAGTTGTGCTACAATAAACATTCTGGTACAGGTATCTTTTTGATGAAATGACTTCTTTTCCTTTGGGTAGATACCCAGTAGTGGTATTGCTGGATTGAATGGTAGGTCTTTTAGTTCTTTGAGGAATCTCCATACTGCTTTCCATAGCAGTTGTACAAGTTTACATTCCCACCAACAGTGTACAAACATTCCCTTTTCATCACAATTGCACCAACATCTATTGTTTTTTGACTTTTTAATGATGGTAATTCTGACAGAGATAAGATGATATCTCATTGTGGTTTTAATTTGCATGTCCCTGATAATTAGTGATGTTTGTTTTCATGTGTTTGTTAGCCATTTGTCTGTCTTCTTTTGAGGAGAGTCTGCTCATGTCTTTTGCCCACTTTTTGATGGGGTTATTTTTTTCTTACTCATCTGTTTGAGTTCTTTGTAGATTTTGGATATTAGCCCTTTGTCAGTTATATAGTTTGCATATGTTTTCTCCCATTCTATAGGTTGTCTGTTTACTTTGTTGATTATTTCCTTTGCTATACAGAAACTTTTTTTTTAAGGGGAGGGTCTCACTCTTTCAACGCAGGCTGGAGCACAGTGGCATGATCATATCTCACTGCAACCTTGAATTCCTGGGCTCAAGGGATCCTTCCTTGTTGGCCTCCCAAAGTGCTGGGATTACAGGCATGAGCCCCACCATGCCTGGCCCAGAAGTTCTTATTTTTAAGTACGATTAGTTGTCAATGAATTTATGTTTCAAAGTACTGTGAACGTCAAACTGGTTTAAGGGCAGTGGATAGGGTAGGGTAGGGTTACTGACAAAGGATATTATTGAATTGAGATGCTCAGACAGGTATCAGAGAGACTCAATGTCTTAGAAGATAAGTGGGGAGCAACCTGAGTCTCCCTTAGGTTGAAGAGGGAGTGAACACATGGGAATCTCAAAGAGAGGGTTGTAGTCAGAAAATGAGAGCTTGATTTCTGAAACAAATCCATCAAGATCTCATGCTTTCTAGAGAGACCCTGCAAATTAGAAATCTAAAATGAGTGAAGGTCTTTGGACATCAGAAGGCTGAGAAAGTTTAGGACAAAGTTGTTGGATATTCATGTATATGAACAATGAAATCTCTTAAGATATCAGAAGGTGATAGCAATGAAGAATAGAAGATGACCTGAGCCTCAGAAGAGGCTTTACCAAGGGTGAAAGAGAAATGGTCTGAAAGCAGGGTTTGACATTTTGGTCAAATGCTTTAAAGCCTAACTTGCATTCCATCTGCAGGTGTGTTTTAAATACCTGGGAAAGCATTTGTTGAATCATGCAAATGAAATAATTTTCAAATGCTGAAGAGTCTTTATAAGTTAATCTTTTTGTTTGGTTTATTTCCACTAACTATTTTAAATTTGGTGCCAAGTAATGTTGGTCATGTCTCTTAGTAACCAATACATCCAGCATTTTAAATACTGGGAAAGAACTGTTCAGGTCATTTACTTTTGGGTCCAGACAACTTCTGAGTTTTTCCCTTTTGAAAAAAAAGTATTTAAATCTAGAATTTAGGGCTACAAGACTGAGAAACTTTGTTAATTCATCCTGTAAGGAAAATAGGCTCCTTTGAGTTGAGACGATTTCTCCTCTCCTTGGAGAAGGACTTTCAAAAACAAAACACCCCACCGCTGTCAGTCACCAGGAGGACTAAGGTCAGTTGTGTGTTGGGACGTTGCTTAAGACCAGCTCCTTTCATGGGCTTCTAGGTTTTTTGTTTCCTTTTGTTGTTTGGTTGGAGGGGGTCTTTATCTTTAGATGGCTGCTGAAGGCAAGACTGAGGCTTGAGCCTTGCTAAGGTGACTGCAAAGGGAGGGAGACTAGAAGGCAGCAGTGGTATCTTGGGAAGGTTTGTTCTCTTAAGTCTTAGCTCAGACTCAAAAGTGTTCTGTGGCCAGGCTGCTCAGTGTTAAGTCCAGGAGTGGTGGCTACCTGGAGGAACAAGAGAGTGTGTGCTCTTCTCAAAGATATTGAGAAATCAAAATAATTTTAGATCTGTGCTGATCTCACAAAACATGTGCTGAATTAGGCACACCTGCTACCATTTGGAGCCCTGCCATAGACCCTTTCTAAAGGCCCTCCAGCTCTGATCTTTCATTATTTCGTAGTACTTTAAAACCCAAACCAAAACCTAAATGCTTTAAATCCCTGAAAGAAGGTCAAGTGGGTGTCTGGCCAGTTATCGCCTAAGAAGAAATGCTTTTGATCTCAGAGAAGACTGAAGAGGAACCAAGGACCAGGCAAGCATCCACTTCTTTTCCCATGTAGGCTTTCTTGTCTTCCTTTCTAGCCTGGTGGTCTTCCCAACTTTCTATTTTCGACACCTAGTTTTTGATATTTTTTTTAAAGTAAAGTTTAATATCCAGGAAACTTACTAAAAGAAAAAGAAGCAGCTTCAAGAGACAGCGTGAAAGTATTTGCCTCATGGAAATATGTCTAAATCTTTCCCCATTCAGACCTTAACTTTATCTTCAGGATGCTGTGAAAAATAGAACACATATCACAACAGGCTTTACAGTGAAATCCTGCCTTTGTTCTCTTTAGATGTACTGAACAGATGTGTTTTTAACTGCTGGTTGCTTCAAACTATTAGGTCAGCAATATGTCCTGTTATAACAATATCTAACACAGGGTAAAGGGTTAAAGTGCCACCCTGGGTATCAGATGACACAGGGACTTAATCCTGGCTCTTCTGCTAACTAGCTGTGTGACTTGGGCAAATCACTAAATTCTCTGGGCTTCAGTTGGTGCATCAGATTCTCTGTTGCAAGCTCAGAAAGGAATTTTAACTATTATAAGGAAGATATTTGTCAGAAGAATGTCAGAGCTCACCTAATGGATGGGAGGCTAGGGGAGCAAGCTTACAGAAGAGGCAAGAGTTCAGGGTATTCAAGGAAGGCCAGGGAGCAGGAACAGACTGGTCCACACCTCACCACTCTCCCATGGTAAATGTGACCATACTTCACTATCTCTACTCCTTTGGGTCACTTGCCTCAGATTCAGAGTCCCAGGGGAGAACTTCCAGTTGGCCATATGTAAGCCACATTCCTGTTAAGCCCCTTGTAGGTCCATAACTGGAGGCCACCAAGACTAGGGTGATATTTAAAAAGAGAGGTCTATTGCTGGACAGCCAAAAACAGCAAATTTCAAACCAGGTGTACCCCATCTGTAAGAATTAGAAGGTTAAATTGTATGACTAGGCCGGGCGCAGTGGCTCACACCTGTAATCCTAGCACTCAGGGAGGCCAAGGAAGGAAGATCATTGAGGTCAGGAGTTCAAGACCAGCCTGAGCAAGAGCGAGACCCCCATCGCTACTAAAAATAGAAGAAAAAATAGCTGAATAACTGAAAATAGGAAAAAAAAAATTAGCTGGGCTTAGTGGTATGTGCCTGTAGTCCCAGCTACTCACAAGGCTGAGGCAGGAGGATTGCTTGAGCCCAGGAGTTTGAGGCTGCTGTGAGCTAGGCTGACACCACGACACTCTAGCCCAGGGAACAGAATGAGACTTTGTCTCAAAATTAATTAATTAAATTGTATAACCAATGGTAAAATTATTGATCTTTAATTATTTTGCTATCAAACATTTCTAAGATACACATGGTTGAGGCAAAAAGGAATAACAAGGTCTTATCAGTAAATGAACACTCACGAAGAATGGAAGTAATTGGTGTTTTTGTTTTTGTTTTTTTTTTTTTGGTTTTTGCTATTTATGGTGTCCAGGGAAAAGACCAGGAAGATTAGTCCTGATTGGAATTTGTCTCTCAGCCTTGAACAAACACACCTTTTTTATTTTCTTCGATTATAGAAAAGTAAGAAAGGGGAAACACAAATAGCTACATCTGAGTGTAGTTATGCTGAGCATTGTGTAACAGAATTTAAGTGGAAGATTAGCTGAAACTAAAATAGTTTGATGGTTGTTGTTAATGAGTAAGTACCAGAGTCCTAAGCTCTTCTCTGCTTTGGCAGTAATTGGTCTAGAAATGTGCCCCAGCCTCTGCTTGTCTGTTGATAACGAGAGAAATAATCTTGCTATCTGCATTCATAGGCATGTGTCTGGGAGTTAATGCCCTAGAGAAAGTTCCAGGTATGGCTTGTCATTCTAATACTGGTTGAATATTTGGCCATGTGGGGTGAGGTTGGGAAATGTCTGATTACAGAAAACAGTATGATATTTGGGTTTGGATTTTTTTTCTCCGTTGTAATATAAACTCCTTCAGGAGAATCAGAATCAAACTTCCTTCGCTACCTAGAGGGGTGCGTTTGACTTTTGCAGCCAGGTTTCATACATCAAGATGTTAATACAATGACTTTTTCTCTCCTGTTTTTTTGCGTTTTGCCAGATTTTTTTCATTTGGCATTAGTATTGATGTTGTGTAGTCCCTTGGCCTCTGGTCTGATATTTGAAATTTATCATGAAATTCCCTTTCTGTGTGGTATGGTCATACTAAGTGGGGACATGAATGCCTTTCTACCTAGTGGGATTGACAGAGCTGTCCTAGCACTTTGAAAAGTAAACAACTAAGCAGAGAAAGCTCATCAGGAGAGGGAGAGTGTTAGGAGGGTGGAACGTATTTGAAAGTTTCCCCTAGATGAGTATTCTTTGAGACAAATGTATAAGATTCCAGATTATTTGTAGTATTCGATTATAACATAAATGCCAACTGGTTTACTTTGTGCAATATGTCATGCAGTCAGTATTACACAATAATTTTCAAATTTTGGCTTCAAGCAGAAATACATAACAAACTCAAGAGTTTGGCATTATAAATACGAAAATCTACTTCCTTCACTTTAATATTAAAAGTATTACATCTTTCTGCAACTTGATTTCTCATAGTAAATGATCCATTTCTCCTTATGTGTATTGCATGTAAAACAGAATTTTTATCCAACGACATTCAGCAATTTGGCCAGGTGTGGTGTTGCTTTATTTTGCTTCCTTGACCTTCCTCTTGGTTATGGGTGATCACCCTGGCCACATTCCTTAAAGATTATTCCAACCTCAGAACAGTTAAGTATTTTCTTCCCTTAGTTAACTTTTTTTTCCACACTTTGCCTAAGAAGAAACTAAACTGCCACTTAACAAATGTCATGCTTTAAGAAGTGATTTTGATCAGAAGGGGTTGACACAGAGTGCTTCCCCAATATATTTAAAAGAGTGCTCTTTCCTCCGTTTTTGAGACTAAAGTGCTGCTATTATTCCCAGCAAAAATTACAGTTCTTTACTGTCCAGCCCAACTGGATTCATCTCTCAGCCAGATGTTCTTCATTCCCCTCAGTGTAGCCTTTCTGTTTATGGCCTTGGCAGGGGTGGGTGGGGAAGAGAAGAGTGGAAATCTGGATGGATTTCAGTCCTTTTCTCTCCTATACTCTACTTTTAAATTCTATTCTGTTGAAAAGTTCTAAAGGGAAGACGTTTTATTTCATCTGCCATAAACTATATTATAAAACCTAGAGCAACATAGTAAGTAGAGAGTGATTCAGAGCATGAGCTTTCAAGGCAGATCTTGGTTTGAATCCTTGCTCGAGGCTTACTAGCTGTATGATCTAGGCAAATAACTTACGATCCCTCAGTCTCTTACATGTAAATTGGGGGTAAAAATAGTACCCACTTCACACGATTTTTATAAAGTTTAAATGAAGTTACGTAAAATGCTTAGTTAGCTCAGTGTCTAGCATACAGTAGACACCTAGACTTCTAGTCAGGTTAGCTATTATTAGCTCATTCCATATATCTAACCAGGGATTACTTTGTCCTTGTTAAGATTAAGCAAGTGATCTTATGACAAAGAGAGGAATAGATGTTTTTCAGTTGTATTTTGATAGTAACTCTGGAGAACTTCACTGTTACTCTCTGTTAGAAAGGTGATCCTCTGTGTCATTTTCTTTTTTTTTTTCTTTCTATGTCATTTTCTTATCAAGCGGCTAATTCTCCCTCTTTAGATCAAAGGGTGGTATTCTCTTTATCTCATTTCTCCCTTAATATAGGGGTTCCTAAGTCCTTTGGGGTTGTATTTAACTTAGGCATTTGTAGTCCCATACAAATGGCTCTGTAGAGTTTACTGGAGAAGTCTTTTTTAAGGGCCAGACTGTAAAGAACTAGTCAATTCAGAAAAACGTGAAAAAGTTTTCACTTGCCTTTCTAAAGAACAGATTTTTAACTGGAGACCAACTCCATGTCCATTGAATCTTCAGGCAGCTGTTTCAGAAAGACTGATATTTACATAAATAAATCTCTTACTGTTCTCACAAGATACACTAAACTTTATGTTATGCTCAAATACATGTGATTAAATTTACATATAATTTTCTTCATATGCAAATAAAGCATTTGATTTTCAAGTTGAATTTGATCTACTTAAACTCTGGTGGTGGTTGTGAATTTTGTTTTTTTACTTCTGTGCTAACTTTTTTTTTTTTTTTTTTTTTTGAGACAGTCTCACTCTCTTGCCTGGGGTGAGTACCGTGGTGTCAGCGTAGCTCACAGCAACCTCAAACTCCTGGGCTCAAGGGATCCTCCTGCCTCAGCCTCCCAGGTAGCTGGGACTACAGGCACATGCCACCATGCCCGGCTAATTTTTTTTTTTTTTCTATTTTTAGTTGTTTGGCCAATTTCTTTCTATTTTTAGTAGAGATGGGGGTCTCGCTCTTGCTCAGGCTGGTCTCGAACTCCTGAGCTCAGAACGATCTGCCCGCCTCAGCCTCCCAGAGTGCTGGGATTACAGGCGTGAGCCACAGCGCCTGGCCTACCTTTTTTTTTTTTTTTTTTTATAGATAGGAGACAGCGGCCTGTTGCCCTGGCATCAGTTACAGTGGCATTTTCATAGCTCACAGCAACCTCAAACTCCTGGGCTCAAGCAATACTTCTGCTTCAGCCTCCCAAACAGCTGGGGCTATAGGCACACATTACCACACCCAGCCAGTTTTTCTATTTCTTTGTAGAGACGAGGTTTCACTATTGCTCAGGCTGGTCTCAAACTCCTGACCTCAAAGCAATCCTCCCACCTCAGCCTCCCAAAGTGCTAGGATTACAGGCGTGAGCCACCATGCCCAGCCCCACTTCCATGCTACATTTGATAGCATTTATAGAGCTTTGAATTTTTTCCAGTGATGATAAGAGATTTTGGTAATCAGCCACACTCATTCCTGGTCCCCTTGTGACCAACAATATGTCACTTTGATGATAATGGAGGGGCTGTAATCTGGGGCCTCAGAATAAAGGAGATTGATTCTATCATCCAGAGTACCTGCTGTGATTCTCTGGGAGCCTGCGGTACCTAGCAGTAGTCTCCTAGCTCAGCTGGGTCTGCTGTGCATTTTGTTCCATCAGAAAAGTTCACTGAGATTTGTATAAATGAGTCACATAGAAAGATCTCTTTTCCCTTATACCATATGTGACTTTGACTCCTGATCTTTCTCTTATAAATCTTAAAATTTTATAAATTTTTGGAGTCCAGGCAGCTTTGAATTAACCAAAGGCTCTTGTCTGCTTCTCCAATCCTCACCTTGTGAAAGCACTGCATACATTTTGAAGAACACATTTAAATATGCTTTAAAACATATCTAAATACATTCTTGCTTTACAGCATAAGCAGCAAATGTATCTAACTACAATATTACAGAACTCCAAAAACAAGGCAGTTTTTACAATAGGGTTTGTCAAAGAGAAACTACGTCTATCTGACAAAAGGAATGACGGAAGTATGCTCAGTTGTTTTAAGTACTGGGCAAATATACTTCTTTTGTAAATGTAGAGAACTGCTTTGTTTACTGGAAACCAAAGTGCCCAAAGCTGTTACTTTGCCTGGTGAATAGGTAGAATATTTAGCCTTTATTTTAAAAATATTTTCATTTAGTAAAGCAGACAGTTGCTGTGTTGGCAGAAGTGTGAATTTCATTTCCTGTCTGTGGTATACCCCACTCATCCTGTCACTCAGACATTTTGTTTTAGGTTGTTCCTGTAATGTGAGTGAAATAGAGTGACCCACAGCAGGATGGCATGTACACATCACGAATGTAACAAGAGACAAGGCTTGTGCAACATACCACAAGAGAGCAATGCTTTATTTAAAGATGAAAACAAAACAAAATCAAGGCAGCCCCTCCCAGCCAGCATGCAAATTTTTAAAGTGGCATCCCTGGATTTTTTGTTTTTAGAAGACAATGTTTCAATCTATTTAGCAAGTTACCTCAGAGGTTTCATGAGCTTCATACCCTTATATTAAAGGATAAAATTGAGTCAATGTCTGATACCATTATTGAGATGATTTAATTACATTTGCCAATTAATTTATCATCAAACTTTTTTTTTTAAAGTCCATTGATCTGCCTCATATAGAGTTCTATAATGATTATTTTCCACATGTAAGACTTGTCCTAAATTACAATTCCTGCAGCATTGATGAGACAGACATAACAGTGTGAAAACTCTGGGATAAATTCATTCATCCATCACATATCTTTTGAGCATCTAATAAATATGTGCCTGGCACTATTTCCAGTGCTGAGGTTACAGTAATGGACAAAATAAAGTCCTTGCTCTAATGGAGCTTATATTCTATTATAGAGAGATAACCACAGTCAAGTATGTAAGTAAATATAATTTTTGTTTATGATAATAGCCTGAAGGAAACAGAACAACAGTGTAGAGTATAATTGGGATGAGGAAGGAACAGTGATATTGGAGCAGAGACTTAAATAGTGACAGGCCAGGAGAAAAGGGTTTCAAGTAGCCGACAAAGGCACAAAAGCCCTGAGAAGGGGGCCTGAAATATTGAAGAAACAGAAAGGAGGACAGTGGGACAGTGTGACTAGATCATGTAAACAAAGAGGAGATGGTGTAAGAGCAGAGAAGTAGCTTGCTACAGTATGTTACAGGGCCTTGAAGACCAAGCTAAAGACTGGCTTTTTATTTATCAGTACAAAAGGAAGCCCTTGGAGTTTTAAGCAGGAAGTGACATTGTATGATCTATATGTATTTTAAATCACTTTGGTGGTTGTTTGCTGAGTGGATGATAGGGGGGCAGAGTGGTTGCAGCAGACCTTTTAAGAGGCTTTTTGCTGATACAATGTCTGGGATTTGTTTCATTCAGGGGCAAGGTGAAGGGTGTGAGGATGTAAAAGAAACAAAATTCGCCATTAATTAAAGCTGGAATGTGATGAGAACATGGGAGTTATATTATTCCCTCTACTTTTGTATGTCTGAAATTTTCTGTAATAAAGGCTCTTTTAAGAAAAGCTTTTTAATAGCAGTTCAAGTGAGAAATGATAGTGCCGTGGACCAGTGTGATAGTGGTGATGGGGATAAGTGGGCAGATTTAAGATGTATTTGAAAGTAAAGCTCATAGGATTTGCTGATGAATTAGATATACATTGTAGGAGGGAAAGACTATTATGTATTTTAGTCAAACAACTGGGAAGTTGAGGCTAGGGATCAGTTTGGGGGAGAATTCAAGAGTTTAGTTTTGGCAGTGTAAATTTAAGATGCCAATTAGGCTGAGTACAGTGGTTCATGTCTGTTATCCCAGCACTCTAGGAGGCCAAGGTGGGAGGGTCGCTTGAGCTCAGGGGTTCTAGATCAGCTTGAGCAAGAGTGAGACCCTGTGTCTATTTTATAAAATAATAATAATAATGATAATGAATAAGATGCCAATTAGATTTCTAAGTGGAAATAATGAGTAGACAGTGTCATTTACAATGCATTAGCTAACCCTCAATAGCGATTACCATTCTCACAAGCAAACTTGAAACCCTCCTTTATGCATTTCTAAACTTTGCCACTAGTGACTTAAGAGTTCTGTGCTTTTCAGATTCTGTGGGTGAAATTGAAAGGCTTATTAATTAGTCTGTTGATTTGGAATAATTTAGATATATTTTCTGTTTATTTTGTGGCTATCCACTATTAATTGTATTTTGAGTACTCTCTGTCCTGAGCAGTAATTCTCCACCTGTATTATCACCCTCATGAATGATATTAACATGGAGGGCAAACTCCAGTGGTTTAAACACACTTTTGTGCACTACTCAATGTGTGTGGTGGGGCAAGTTGGTGACAGTAAAGTTTTGAGCTAACATTTTATTGTGGTGTGTATTTTAAACATAAATCTTTTTTGCAAACTTTGGATCTATTATTAGTAACTATTGTAATATACTTCACATCTAATCAGGACACTGTTGAAACACCATTATTGATAACCCGGATCTAATAATAACTAATATTTATTAAGGGCTTATCACTATGTGCCAGGCACCACTTTAAGAAACTGTGTACTCATTGGCTTTTCATAACTTTATTGTATTATCTCTGTTTTACAGATGAGGAAATTAGACCCAAAATGGTTCATTTAGATAAGAAGTAGCAGAGCCAGGATTCAAACCCAGGCAGTCTGCTTCCACAGCATACCCTCTTAACTGCTACCATGTAATATATATAGAATATCGTAAGTTTTGTTTCAGAAAACAGAGTAGACAAGGCTGTGTGAGTGAGTAACCACAATCTCTTGATTTTTGTTTTTGCCTCATCCCATGAAGTTGGGATTTTGGAATAGGGAAGAGAGAATAATCCTATAGTGGCTCTCCATCCTACTCTTTGATTTTCTTCCCTAAATAATTTATTTTCTTTTGGATTTTTCCTTGTAGCATCAGCGAGAGCTTTCTAACTGTGAAAGGTGCTGCCCTTTTTCTACCACGGGGAAATGGCTCATCCACACCAAGAATCAGCCACAGGCGCAACAAGCATGCAGGTAAAGCAGCATATATGCTATTCCTTTCTTGGTAACCTTGTCTTTCATTTTGTTCTAAAAGGCTGACTACCTCGTCTCCATTTCTCCAGCAATTCTTTAATAGTGAAAAAAAGCATTATTGTGTGCTATAATCACTCTTCTTTCATCCTCACAATTTTTTTTTATCACTTAGCAGAATGCCTTATACACATAGCAATAGCAGATATTCAATAAATTTTTGTCAAATAATAAGGTACAAAAATAACTCTAATGAAGTCATATGTGCCTTCTCAGTTAAGGTTTTGCTAGCTAAAAGATTGTTCAGTTGTTCCCTTGGGTCCTATGCAAAATCATTTCAACTAATCAAAGCTTAAATTTTTTCTTTCTTCTCTCTAGTGATCATATGAGGAAAATGGTATAAACTATTATTAAAATAAATAAACTCATTGTCACCGTTGTGATAATAAGAGTCATTACATCACATATAAAATGCTAGTTCTTAAATGCCAGGGTCTACTTCTTGAATGCACACACACTAGAAATTTAACCCAGAAGACTTCTATAAACAAGAAATCATCACATAAATGTTCACCTAGGAGTGAGTATAAGACTCTGATTTTGAAATAATCTCCTTAAAGTAGTGTATGCATAATATTTCCTTATATTAGATTTCTCTAAAATCAGGCACACCTGTGGTGATGAAGTTAAAAAAAAGTCATAGAAAATGTGTCTTGGGAGAGAGAGGTCTCCAGATACAGGATGTCCACAGTTTAGGAAGATAATCAGCCTGATGCTTTTTCTTCTACTATGATCAAGCCTTGTTTGTGTCATTTTGGGGAATAAATAAAGGTCAGCCTGAGGACACAATAGTCATGATGAATGCTATACAGAGAGGTGGTTGCTTGTCATAACTGTGCTACTTTGATGACTTATGACCTCCAGGAGCAGAAGAAATTGCAGTTACTAGGAAGAGAACAAAGAAGACTGCAAACCTTGAGTGTGTAGGCCGGAGGTGAAAGCCAGAAATACTGAATCCCATTGAGCCAGCAGTTGAGTTTAGCTACAGTCAGAGTAATCTCAGCTATATTAGTGGCTGCCCCACTTCTTGTTTGGACCTTCATTTAGTTGCAGATATAGCAGCTTAGAATTATAATCCACGTTGTTGGACAGTATTGTCCTCCTATCAAAACTCTGTAGCCATGGAAGATTTTTTTAAAAAATAATGGAGGAGGGTACTTCTTTTGGAAATTAGCTTGGGTTACTCTTTGTAAAACCTTCCTTATCAATGCCTACAACCAGTGGTTCATGGGGGACATGTCCCCAAAAAACTTGAATACACAGAGGAAGTAGGCCCAGCTAAGCTTTGTATTTCTGTTTAGTGTGGATATTTATCCCTTACAGTAAAAAGAAGACAAATTATTGGTTTAAATCCGGTTTGTCTGACTAAGATGTTGGGCAAATTGCTCTATGGCATGTAATATAGTAAGTGGGGGTCAGTGGCATTTAAAGCTCCTGGCCCTGGTTGACCTTTTTCTTTAATCAAACTTCCACATTGAACTGCCACCCAGGTTTCTGCTTGACATTGTTCACTTAGCTTTCCTCATACTGAAAAGAAAAGCAGATTTAACGCAAGCTGAATGGGCTTGATTTGTGATCCAGACTGGAATGGATGAGGCAGTGTGAGTATAAACGCAGCTCACAGAAGCCAGACTGTCACATAAACTGAAGCTGCTTTGGCTAAACTCACAGTGACTGAAAGTTGATGGCAGAATTGAGAGCAGATCAAGGGCTTACTATGTCTGATTATACTTCCTTATGCATGTTTCTCGAACTGGTTAGAATTTTTTTTATCTGGGCTGCATTTAAAAATATCCAGATACTATTTTGCAAATGATATTATGAGTGAGTATCTGCCAATATTTTAAAGGGAAACAATGAAAAGTCTTTAAAATCAAACTGAAATTTAGCTACTAGCAGTAAAAATATATGGGAAAATGTAGGGGAGAGATCGTAATGGTATTATATTGCCTCTGTTAGACTCTGTGAAGAACAGTTTCCCACAGGTTTGCTCATAGCAGTACCTTTCACAGCTGACAAACCTGAGCTTCCACATACCCAACTCACATAAGCCTCACTGTAAGAATAGGGCTCCTGACTTTTGTCTAACCTTCAAATAAGCCATCTGGGTCCTTGGGCTAGTAGTGTTTGGGCTACTATTTAGGTTTCTCCTCCAGAAGTTATCCATCTTGAAGATCCTTTCCTCAGGTTATTTCTCCTGATAGCACAGAAGGAAACTTAGTTATTAAAGAAGCCTCAGCTGCTTAACTCAATTGTAACTTGTAACTCTAGTAACTTTTTGTTGTTTATACCTAACACTTTGTGTCCTCACACTTGTTCTTTTATTTTTGTAACAAGTTATTGATATATAATTCACAAACCATATAATTCACCCAGTTTACTCATTTAAAGTATACGGTCAGGGTTGGGTGTGGTGGCTCACACCTGTAATCCCAGCACTTTGAGAGGCCAAGGCAGGAAGATCACTTGAGGCCGAGAGTATGAGACCAGGCTGGGCAATACAGCAAGACCCCATTCTCTACAAAAATAAAAAATAAAAAAATTAACCAGGCATGGTGATACATGCCTATAGTCCTACCTGCTTGGGAGACTGAGGTGGAAGGATTGCTTGAGTCCAGGAGTTCAAGGTTACAGTAAGCTATGGTCTTGCTACTGCATTCCAGCCTGGGCGACAGAGTGAGACCCGGTCTCTAAAAATAAGTAAATAAATAAAGTGCACATTCAGTGGCTTTTAGTATGTTCACAGAGTTGTACAACCATCACCACAATCTAATTTTAGAACATTTTTATCACTCCAAAAAGAAACCTGATACCCATTAGCAATCACTCCCTGTTTTCCTCCTCATCTCCCACATCCCTAAGCAACTGCTAATCTACTTTCTGTGTCTGTAGATTTGCCTATTCTGGACATTCCATATAAGTGGATTTTTGAGACAATCTCCTTTTATTTAGCATGTTTTCAAAGGTCATCCAATGTATCAATAGTGAATTCCTTTTTACAATTAAATAATATTACATTGTGTGGATATACCACATTTTATTTATCTACTTATCAGTTGGTGAACATTTGAGTTTTCACTTTTTGACTTATGAATAATGCTGTATGAACTTTGTGTACAAGATTTTATATGAATAAATGTTTTTGTTTCTCTTGGGTTTATACTAAGGAGCCCACATTGGTTCTTTTTTGTTTGTTTGTTTTTTCTTTTTCTCAGTCAATAGTAAAGAGAACCACACTTGTTCTTGCATGTGAGACTTAGATTGTGTCTCTGGGTTTGAAATGTAGTGGAATGGATCTGGCCAAACCTAATGACTGTCCTTTTTAATTTTGAAAGTTGAAAGATTCTGCAATAATGACACTGGTCAGAAGCCAGCAGTGAAATAAAAGGCAAGAAAACTATTCTTTAAGAGAAGGAAGGGAGAATAAAAGGAAAGGCTTTCAGACTTGCTGACCTTTTAGACAGACACACCTGTTTGACAACCTACTTTTTTTCTTCGTAATTCTCTCTACTTCTTGCCCAAATCAGTATTTCATCTCATAATTAAAAACTGTGAAGTTAACTGGAAGAAGATTATATATGTAGATTCCAAGGCCAGTGTAAATACTGGCATTCATGATTATGTGGCCATGTCAGTCACCTTAGAATCTTAAAAAGGGCTGGACCTGGATGGGAAAATATGAAGTTTTTTTGTTCTCAGATTATCTTCATTTATGACAGCACATTATCTAATGTCTCCAGCTTGCCAATGCCTCGGATTTCCTAGTATGGAAGAGAGAATCTGAGGAAATCTATAATAGTTTAATACACAGAAATTTCAACTTTGTTTTATAAAATATTTCTTTGTAAGAACAAGTGAAGATTCAGATAATCTGCCATTTTAAAGCATGTAATCATGTGTTCAAGAGAATATATATCCCTTATATGCTATATTTAATATATACTCTCATTTTTATGTCAGCCACTGATGTGGAAATCATTTTAAACTATTGACATTGTTCTGGGAGGAATCTAAAAATCTTAGGTGAAGTGCAACAGAAGATTATTATTATAGAAATAGGAATAACAAAGTGGTTAGCTTTTTAAAAATTATAGGTAATTCTTCTAACTGCACACTTCATTTTCAAAATTCCTTCATTGCTACCTTCAGTGGGCCTGAAAGCACAGCTAGTGTTGCCTCTGCCCAACAGATCTCCTGTCAGCCTCCACCATAGTAAAACTGAGATTGGTCTCAAGTGTACCTTCCATAGGACAGGAATTTTAATGTAATATAGACTAAAATTGAATGCAGAAAGAGGCGGTCTACCATTCTCTCTTTCCATTAAAAATAAGTCAATAATCATATTATTTAATTTCTGTGTTTAATTAGAGTCCTTCAGTGAATCAGAACTTTCTTTTACAGAACTTTCTTTTACAAAAGTCACTACGGTAGAAGGAATCTTCTCTGTTGATATTAGAATGGACAATAATTATCCTTTGCTTTGTAAATTTTACCAGGCGATCTCCAACAGCATCTCCAAGCAATGTTCATATTACTCCGCCCAGAAGACAATATCAGACTGGTAAGTTAGTGATATCATCATCATTTTCCTTCTCAAAGGACTGTGTAAGATAGCCAATGTTAAACCGTCATTTTTATGTCCCAACACAGTGCTGGGAACTATGTGGAACAGGAAAGATGAATGGCATGTCCTTATTATCCAGAATCTTAGAATTTAATTGGGGATATAAACTGATATGGAATGATATGAAATAACTTGATGGTTCAAGACTGTTAGCACAAATTTGTAAGTTATTGACTAATAACAATCGAAGTTCAGAAAAAGAGAAGACTTGGGGATTTGACTTAGTTGAGGAAAGTTTATATAGATAGTGGAGCTTGAGCTGAGTCTTTTAAAATTATGACATTTGGATTGACAGAAAGAAATCATTCTAGATGGGGACATAAGCAGAAACACACATAGGGAAAGACAAGGAGGGAGTGAAATGGCCAAGGATTGGTGCTGGCCTCAGACTCAGGAGATCTGGACCTAGGTTCTTACCAATTGTATTATAATCGTAATATAATGTTAGACAATTTACTGTACCCTGTCTGTGCCCATTTCCGCATCTGCTGACTACTACTCACAGTTGAAAGGATCAAATGGACATGAAAACATTGAAGAGCATAAAGTGCTACATAAGTATGAGAATTATTGTTATTACAGGGAAGATAGACACCAAAAAACAAGGCAGGCAAATACGAATTTAATGCTCTAAACTGGAGTTCTCAAACTGGCAGCCCATAGGCCAGAGATATGTTTTGTTTGGATCACACAGTGCTTTTTTGTTTTTTGTTTTTTGTTTTTTTTAATATAAGCCAGAATTTTAAAGTTGGGTGATTTCATATAAAAATCCAGACTTGGGGCTTGTCTTCAAAAATCAAAAATTTCTGGCTTTATTCTCACATGACAAAACTTGGCTAGACTGGGGTAGGGGAAGTTGTGGCATGGGTTCTTAATTTAACATAATCCCCACATATCTTATTGTCTTCTGGACACTAAAGTCAGATGTCACCATTTGTCATCATTCTTGCCTTGTTAGTTTGCTTATAGTGCTACCTCTAGTAAAAGTAGGAAAACAAAAATAGGATGAGCTCATTTCTTTGTGGAAGTCGAATAGTGTTTCTACCCATTTAGTACTCGCATGGCTTACTTTACTCGTTTGCATTTCCTATCTGACCTTCTCGACTACTTGTTAGAGATAGTCCCTCTCCGTTTTCAGTAAGCAGTTGTGAAACATTACAGATTTTTGAGTCAAGAAATGACATGAGACAACTACAGTATTTAAGAAAGACTCCTGGCCCGGCGCAGTGGCTCACGCCTGTAATCCTAGCTCTGTGGGAGGCCGAGGCGGGCGGATTGCTTGAGCTCAGGAGTTCGAAACCAGCCTGAGCAAGAGCGAGACCCCGTCTCTACTAAAAATAGAAAGAAATTAATTGAACAACTAAAAATATATAGAAAAAATTAGCCAGACATGGTGGCACATGCCTGTAGTCCCAGCTACTCTGGAGACTGAGGCAGGAGGATTGCTTGAGCCCAGGAGTTTGAGGTTGCTGTGAGCTAGGATGATGCCACGGCACTCTAGCCTCGGCAGCAGAGTGAGACTCTGTCTCAAAAAAAAAAAAAAAAAAAAAAGACTCCGCAGAAGCTAATACAGAGGTGCGTGGTAATGAGTCCTTCTATTAATAGGGTAGAGTGGTTACTTGGAAATGAAGTGGGAGCCACAGATACATTAAGTTTAAATAGTTAATCTCTACTTTCTATCCAGGAAGAGAGATAATGAGTAGAATGTAAGATTAACTGTGGAAAGTTGATGATCAGGCCTCTGAACTCCATGGTAATCACTGATTCTTCATTCACTTAATCATTCTATATTTAAATTTTGTCATTTCTTTCTCTGGAGTGCTGCCTCTATTGCCTTCCTTACATGGCCACTAATATTTCTTGGGAAACTTACTTTGAAACTTAAAAGATTCCTTTCATAATTATTTTATATCCTAATTTTTATTTTAAAAAAATTTTTATACCCTGACCAAAAGTAACATCATATATATTTATGTAGATCTTGTCTATATATCTTGACATACTTCTTTCTTAAACAATTCTTTAAAAGTGAACAAAGGGAAGATACAGTTCCTACAGTATTAATATTCTAAAGCCGTGATTCTCAGACTTGAGTGTACATCTGAATCACCCGGAGAGCTTTGTCAAACCACCAATTGCTGGACTTCACCTGTAGAGTTTGATTGATGAAGGTGAAGCAGTGATTTTTTTTTTTTTTTTTTTTTTCCCGAAACAGGGTCTTGCTCTCTTACTCAGGCTGGGTTGGAATTCAGTGGCTTCCTCATATGTCACTGCAATCTCAAACTCCTGGGCTCAAGCAATCTTCCTGCCTCAGCTTCCTGAGTAGCTGGAGCTACAGGCTGATATTTGTATTTTTAACCAGTTTCCAAGTGCTGCTGATGCTGCTGGTTAAGGAATCACACTTAAAATACAACTCTTCTAACAGCCATAACAGTCACTTGAACATACTGGATGCCCAATAGATATTTGCTGATAGCTTCCAAAATTTGTGTGGTTTGGTAAAGCTAAAGCTGAGGTCTTAACATCACTCAGTTTATCTTTTTCTCAGTGATAATGTTCTGGAGTTTGGTTTGAACCTCTATTAAAATAATTTTAACCACATGAGACTTGAGAGGGCGTGAAGGAAGCAGTTAGGAAGGCAGAGTTGGCAATTAAATCTTTTCTTGCTAAAATATGCAGCTTCAGCTGCTTTACATTTATAAAATATAAATTCAGAAAATGTAACTGACGCCTCTGAATTAATTCAGAGTTCAAATGACAAGCCATTTTACAGTTGTTTTGAATTGTTACAAACACATAGTCATTATATTTCAGATTATGGAGTGAGTCATCTTCAAGAAAATGAGTGAATGCATTGTATGACTTTGGACAAATTAGCACTTTTCTAACTGAAAGGAGCATTTGTAGACTCAAAGCAAAGGCTTTTGTTTTGAGTTAAATTTGGAATGCTAAAACTCTTATCTTGGGATTCGTGCATAAGGTTAAAAGTTTGATAGTCAACTCAATGTCCTGCCTTTTTTTTTTTTTTAACAACTCTACTAAAATCCTACATTTTGCCTTAGCATTGAAAATAGGACAAAACCAACCTTTTCCCCCAGGGAAGCTCTGCGTTCCAAATACAGGTGTCAAGCATTAACTTTAGTACTTAGGAAAACTGTAGCTGCTATAATAAAGGAAGTGGCTTTATAGTACTCTTGCACATTATCAAAGACCAATCATTTAATTTAAAAAAAAAACTAGGAAATTGAGAATTTTTAGGACATTTGAAGTAACTTCAGTTAATCTTAACTAGAACCGAGGTGCTGTTAGGTAAAAGGAGGTCTTTTTGAGTACTTTGCAGAAGAATTTAAGAAAATGGATTTTGGCTGGACAGGGTGGCTCACGCCTATAATCTTGGCACTCTGGGAGGCCAAGGCAGGAGGATTGCTTAAGGTCAAGAGTTCAAGACCAGCCTGAGCGAGAGCAAGACTCCATCTCTACCAAAAACAGAAAAAATTAGCCGGGTCTGGTGGTGCATGCCTGTACTCCCAGCTACTCAGAAGGCTGAGGTAGGAGGATCACTTGAGCCCAGGACTTTGAGGTTGTAGTGAACTACTGTGATGCCACTGCATTCTACCCAGGGTGACAGAGTGAGACTCTATCTCCAAAAAAAAAAAAAAAAAATGAATTTTATAATCTTGATTTTTACCATATGTTGCCTTTTTTCTAAGTGTATTACATGGGGTTTTTTTCTAAGTCAGATAATATTTAATACAAAAAGGTATCAAGAAGAAAGTAAAAATCATTCTGTACTGTCTACTCTGAGAAAATCATTCTTAGCAATTTGTATAAGTTTTCTTCCAGCTTTTTTTTCTTTTTCTTTTATATGTACATGAGAGAGAGCAAGTAAGCACATTGATGTTTTATTTTTACAAGAATGAGATAAAGAAATAAATACTGTTTTGGGCCGGGCGCGGTGGCTCATGCCTATAATCCTAGCTCTCTGGGAGGCCGAGGCGGGCAGATTGTTTGAGCTCAGGAGTTCGAGACCAGCCTGAGCAAGAG
>CAUYSK010085649.1:0-66424 GCA_963575035.1 Avahi laniger | reverse complement strand
AGGTGCTTTGCAATGTAAATGGAAGAAATACATATGGACAAAGAAGTGTGGACTGATAGGAAATTCCAATTTACAGGACATGGAAACCCAGGTTGAATTTGTTGTTCTATTTTTTTGAGTTAATATGAGAAAATTATCTTCAAAATTACCTTCAATATCACCATGTATAATTTGATTACAGAAGACTTTGATAACCTTGAACACTTGATGTAAGTGGTCTGAGCTTAGTTATCCATACAATAGGGCTGCACTTCATAGAGTATCAAATGATGTTCTCATGAGGTAATAGCTGCAAAAGGGCTTTGTGTATGCGACTGCTTCAAATGATTCTTACGAGGTGTTCAGAGTCCTTTAAAATCCCCTCCCCCCAAATTTACTCTCTCTTTCCTATTCGCATTGGTTATGCTTCAGTTGGCAATTTCACACAGATAACACATGTGCCTTCTGGAGTGGCAAATCATGTGGGTGCTGGAACCTAACTGGCACCATCTTCTCTAAAAATCGGAATTCGTTAGGACGTTCCCCTGGGAGGATTTCTATATGGTGGTTTCACCCACAGCCTCCTGGAATGGCTTCAAGAGGATCACAGTCATCCCAAGCTGGGGGTGCAATGCCCTGGCCTAAACCAGGAGGGAAACAAACCGTTAGCACAGAAGGACCCCTCAATATGCTGACAGATGCTCCTTTGAAAAAAAGACAAGGTGAGAAAGAGTCATAACCAAAAGAATCTTCAGCTCGGTTCTGTTGCAAAATCTAATCTCAGATTTGTGATTTCTAACCCTCCTGGTATGAGAGACTCAGACTGCCTGGAGGTGTGGGGAAGGAAATTATTCTTTAGCCTGAGACTTTGCTATGCACAGTGATGTAGGAAAGAGGAGGGAAATAAAAGAGCAAAGCTTGTGGATTTCCTAGCCTGTATGCCGATTGGTTGATTTTTTTTTTTTTTTGCTATGATGCTAATTTTCCAATTTGAACGGACGGTTTTCAAATTTGGAAAAATAAGGTGTGTTTTAGAGTGGGTTAAGGAGTCTGTTAGTCATAACCTGAACATATTTGGCTGTGAAACTTGTGGGAACTTTTGCAAATTTGGCCATGAATTCTTTAACACTGCTCCCAGTGAGAGGTGGGGTCTGTTTCCTCTCTCCTTGAATCTAGGCTGGCCTGTGATTGTGTTGAACAGAATATGGCAGGAGTGATGTCGTGCCAGTCCAGGCCTATTCATTAAAAAGACTAGAGGCTTCTATCATGGTTTCTTGGAGCCCTCGGTTATCATGTAAGAAATGATTAACCTCCTGGAAAAACCACATGGAGAAGCCCTGAGACTACATGGAGGTGGGGAGGGGACCCACTGAGTCAGCCTTCCAATTGTCTTGGAGCCTCTGACGCAGCAGGCTGCTGATTTAGTACCACTGAGTCCACTGACTGACCCCAATTAACAGTAAGTGGAGCAGAAGACTTGTCTAACCAAGCCCTGCCCAAATTCCTGACCCACCATGGCATGAGGTATAATAAAATGGTTGCTGTTTAAGCCACTAAATTTTGGGGTAGTTTTAAAAGGTAGCAATAGATAACCAAATATTCACAGTAGCAGAAAAGGAAGCTGATGGGCTTGGGCCTCAGGGAAGGGGGTAAACACGCCAGAGACGAATGGATGAGACATAAGAAGACTGTACCAGCTGGGGCGAGGGTTATCCTAGGGTGGGATCAAATGTCTAAGAGTTCAATTAACTGTGCATCTACTAGGACTTTGAAAACTCAAGGTCCATCTGGGCAGTGACAGTGTCAGGGTGGTAGAGCAGGAGATTCTAGAAGGGGCCAAGCTCAGAGTCAGAGGGCGGGGGCATTAGGATTCCTGGGATTCTCGATGGTTTGTTCAGCGCCTATCCCCAGAAGAAGGGATGTTAAACGGTAGGAGGAGTTTCAGAGCCTTCGATGAGGAGCCTGGAAGTCAGGAACAGAATCCATCTCCAAAGGGGAACTAGAGGACAAATGGAGAGAGAGACGCAATTATGTGTAGTACGAAAACGGGGGAAGGCTACGGCTCAGTGGCCCCGTGGGCCTCGGATGCCCCATGCCCTGGTGAGTATCAGACCTGGGAAATACTGAAAGAAAAATAAAGAGGGGGAATGAATTTGCAGAAGAGACTGCCCACCAACTTATAGACAGATAGATAGATAGATAGTTTGTGTTTGTTGGGGTTCTAGGAAGAAACAGATGGTGTATTTGAAAGGAGTTGACTGAAGAGTCTTAAAAGAATTATTTACAGAAGTGTGGATGGATGTGCAGAAGAATTAACATATTCTGCTATACTTAGAAAGGCCTGCTTGCAAGATTGGCCCTCATCTGGTGTCTTGAAACTTGGATTTTGGGAGAGTTCCCACTATTCCCTGATAGGAATAGCTCACTGTGCCTAAATTGTTTATGCAAACAATGTGGTGTATGCTGAAAACCGACGTTCCTTCTGGGAGTCTGGAATTTTGGTATGGGCAAGGTGAAGGGTGGCTATATGACCAAACTTCAATAAAATCATTGGTATCTAAAGAGCTTTCCTGGAAGACAACATGTCACACATGTTGTCTCACAACTCTTTGCTGGAGAAATTAGGCATGTGCTGGGAGAGGATTCTTGATGATTTTGGCTGGCTTCCCCCAACGTCACCCCATGTGCCTTTTATCTTTGCAGATTTTACTTTATATTTTTTCACTGTAACAAATCTTAGCCGTGAGTACAACTATATGTTGAGTCATGTCAGTCCTCCTAGTGAATCGCCAAACCTGGGGGTGGCCTTAGGGACCCCTTAGACATCAGGGTTACGGGCTCGTGAGTGGTCCAGTGACCAGCGACAGGGGGAAGCCACAAAGGGGAGGAGAAGAAAGCAGTTACTAGACCTCCACGAGAGCTGGAGCTGCAGAAAGGGGACACTCCACAGAGCTGAGGCCTGTGGAGAGACAGCCACCAACCAGACACACCCCACCGTCTCCTCCTGACCTCCAGTCTCCTGACAGCACCTCCCTCGGCCACCCTCCTGGAAGGCAGAGGGCAAAGGGGCCTGGCGAAGCCTCCTATGGCACAGAGCAGAAGACAGGGGTGAAGAATGGGCCTGAGGGCACAAATGGAGAATAACAGGACATGTTTAGAGACAAATCGTTCCTAAATGTTGGTGAGCTAAATTGAGAAGTCAACTTTTTACCGAAAGGTAACATTTCATAACACTGCATTACTCAGCAGCCCTGAAGGGACCCTCATTGCACGTACAGAATAAAAAGTCCAAGTTACGCAGCATGACATTCCAGGCCCTTCTTAATCTGGCCCGAGATCCCAGCTGTATTTCCTTCCCACCGTATCCTCACCCCACAGCTGCATACACTCGTCCCCCGTGACCAGCACGGTTTTACACAGCAACTTCCTCTCACCTTCACACTGGATTTCCCACTTTCTTGTACTTTGTCCCTCTCTTCTTACCTCTGATTAATGAAGTCCTACGCTGCTCAACTACCATACTGCTTGCAGAGCCTTCCCCCCGCAGGTAAGTTTTCCCCGCCCCACAGTGCTAATTAGCCTACCTCAGGTCCCGGTGGGGCCGATGTCGCCCTTACGAGCCCCTCGCTGTGTCCAGGGCAGAGGCCATAGGCACTGCCCAGGAATGCCCAGCTGAGCCCTGACCTGTGAACTCTTTCACACATTGGCTTTCCTTATGTGGTAGCCGTTTTGAGCTGTCACTCCACTGCTGACCTGGCACCCTGATAGATGCTGCTTATCATTCACACCCAATCAGTCCAGGCTCCAGGCCTGTGTTTCCGCAGACCCCAGTGTAGATGCGGGAACTCCACCTGCTGGGCCTGGAGCAACTTAGTTCCCTGCTCCTCTGGAGGCAGACACTGGATATTGTCCATTTCTCCCCTAGTTATGACCGTCTTCAAGACAGTGACTGTCTCATGTTCATCTTTACACTCTCTGTGTTGATTAGTACAGCAACTTGTGCAGAGAGGGTGTTTAATATACATTTCTGAATTTATTAATTGGAATAAAATTAAGTGGGATATCACCTTTTTTACCCTCTAATCTTTGTCACTTTTGGAAGTCTGGAAAATAGGTTGTTCAAGTTTCTAGTTTTGAACCTAAAAGCCTGAGAAATAAGGGCTAAGAAAATGAATCCTCTCTGAAAGAGGACTTTTTCTGTATCCTGGAGGTTTGTCTCTGATAGACAAAATGAATCAGCCATTTTAGAGGGAAGAAAAGGGTTCTGTGACAGGGCCTCTCCTCCCACTTATTGACAAAGTAATACACAAAGCTAAAACTTGCAATTTTAATGATAGCCAGGTTTTCCAACTCTTAAATTAAAAAATGAGTTTAGAATTATTACCAGAGATTTAAAGTCATTCTGGAAGCTGTTTTATGTGTGCATGAACCTCACTCTCTTCTTAAGGCCATGTAGAATAAAAACTTGATTAAAAATAAATTTTTAATATTCTAATATGCGGTATCCTAGCAACAAGAAGTGAGACAGTGGGGTGAATAGATGCAAACAGATGTGGGTAGACATTCAGCCTGGGATTTTTTTTAAGTCATTTGATAAGGTGACCAGGCCATACACATGGCTGATCAGGCAATAAATTATGCTCCTGAATGAAAGATCCAGTAGGGAGGAAATTTTCACTTAATTTGGCTATTTTATGGATTCACACTCAGTATAGACTGAAGGATTTTTGAATTTGCTATTCTGCAAGCTGGTCCTTTAAATTTCCCATAGGATTTTAAGTAATAAACTAGATTTAATTCTTCTGCACACATAGTTGCATAGGATCTGTCTAAAGAACCTCTTCTGCAAGGAAAATGTAGGTAAGCTTCACCAAACAACAAACCAAATTCTAATCTTCGTGAAGTAGTTAGAACTTTTGACTCTCAATTTGTTTGTTTAAAAACACAAATCAAGCATTTATCTGATTTATTTATCTCAAATATACATATTCCTAGAAATAGTAAATATGCTTATTATCCTGTGGAATCTCTGCTATGGTTTAATAAACTATCATCACATTCTAGCTATTGTGTTTTTGTGAGCCCAATCAGAGTCATCATTTTTATAATAGCCTTATGGAGACAGAATTCATATACCATAAGATTCACCTTTTAAAATATATGCAATTCAGTGGTTTTTAGTATATGTACAGAGTTGTGTGATCATTGGCATTATCCAATTTCGGAACATTTTCATCTCCCTACAAAAAAACCTCTTACGCATTAGCTCTCATTCCCCATTCTCCCCTCCACCTAGCCCCTCACAACCACTGATCTATTTTCTGTTCCTTTAGATTTGCCTATTCTATGTTAGTGGAATGATAACAATATGTGGCCTTTGTATCTGGCTTCTTTCACTTAGCATAATGTTTTTCAAACTTTACCCATGTTGCAGGATGTATCAGTAGCTGCAGCTTGCTACTGCTGAAACGACCTCCTTTGTTCCTATGATGTTTCATAAGTTTGGTCAGACCTTGCTTCTGGCCACTGTCATTCACATGGGACTATGTCTGGGGCCCATGCTGTGTGCCTTCCCCTGTGTCTGAGGGAATCCTGCCTCCGGAGAGGGTGACTGGGCTGTGCTTGGTTGGGCCTCCCCCGCCTACCATATTGTCCTGCTACTGACGTCAACTGAGACTTTGCTTTTGCTCTCCCATCTGTCTCCCACCGGGGAAGTATTAGAAACCTCTCAACAATGGTTCTGGTTTTTTCTCTTTGGAAAGACCATACTCCTGTGTACATTCTTGAATATGTCCTTCAGGAGGAAGAAGTGTCTGCACTAAATCTTTAAAATTTAATAGAAGTTAAAGTTGAGGATTTTTGGTTCTGTGACATTCTTTACCCCAATCCCACCGTAAGCTCTCCTTCTCAAGACAGGCTGTCTGAAGTTCTCAATATATAAAGTCTTTATAAGCTTTTAAGCAGTTATAAATCCCAGGGTTGAAAATATTAATATAATCCTTTGCTTTTCTCTTTTAATATCTAAAAAATTAAAAATTAAAAAAAAAAATAGAAGCCTTGCTTCCCTAGTCCATACTGGTGTTAAGGAACAGTTTTTGACTCTTGAAGCCTCACTAAGCATCATTATCAGAAGACAAATCCCTCCTCTTTTGGTACCCAGGGTTCTCCTGTTTTGTTTTGATGTTCTTGGAAATTCTTTGAGGTAGTTGTTTTCATCCTCAAACTTGCATTTTTTCCCACTTAATGTTCTCTGGTCCACAAAATGGTGGCTCCACTTTAATTCTACCTAGCTTTTGCCACCACTGCTTCTTGCTAATGTTTCTATTTGCTTATTCTATATCCTGCTACTTTCAAAGTGTAATAAAATAGGTGAACAATCTAGGTAGAATAATGATTTTTCAGGTCTCCAAACTGATAGTCTTTAAACATCTGTTTGACAACTTGCCTTCTAATATTGGGAGGAGGGACCAAATGTTTGATGGAAGAAAGGAAGGTAGAGAAGGAGGGTCCCAGAGACAGCAGCATATGGCTAAGCTTCTACTGTTTGGAGCAATTCAGCTCTTTCCCTGAGCTTGAAAAATCCATTTAGCAAAATAAAATCTCTACAGTCAGCCAGAAGCACCCTCTTTAGAAGGCAGTCAGGAACACCTCTTGCCCCTGTCCACGTATGTCCTTCTTTCCTGAGTTAACTTTTGCACATTCTTCAAGACTCATACACTCCAGTTTGGCCTGACAGCTGTGCACCTCTAGAACCCTGTGTGTATACCTGTGGATAGCACTTACCTGACTCTCATAATGAACTATGTGTCTGTTCTGCTACACTGTGAATTCTTCAAGGACTGGGACCAGTCTTAATTGTCATTGTATCCTCTCCACCCACAGCATTGTGCCTGACACATAGTTGAAGTTGTTGGTTGAAACTAAACTAAACTAAACTGAATACTCATTATATTATCAAAAACGTATACATAGCACTATAGTGGATTAATATTGTTATTTCTAGCTTAATTAGAATCTTTTGTTCAAGACTTTTTCTGGCATGACTTATGTTATTGTTCAATACAAATGATGACAGTAACTAAATGAATTCACATACTTTAGGGACTGAATTTAGCTTTATGGTTTATGGCTAAATTTTTTATTGAGGTGCTAGCTTATTTTGCCTATTCCTCCCAGAAAATGACAAAGGAAGAACATCTGGTAAGAGTTTTGCTAATTCTTTTAAGTTTCCAGTTAGTGTCATGATGCAGAAAATTACTAAATGCTACCTTGGGATTTTGAAGATATAAATACAGCTCACAAAGAGCCCTGTTAATTCCCCTGGAAGAAACTCATTGTTTCAGGAGACTGTGGTTCATTAACTGCGATAATGGACCAAAGAGACATGGATATGCAAGCATTTTCATAGCAAGAGCTCTGAATTTGTGCAAATGATGCATGGATTAGGTGTGGGTATAAAAATATAGGTATGGTGTGGTGAGGAGAAAAGGTGGGATGTCGAGAAACCTATGAGACTAAGGTAGCCCTTCTCACATAGTATTGACTTGACCCTCAATAAGAAAATAATTTTACATCATACTCTGGTACATACATGTATGTATATGTATTATGTATAATTAAAATTAAACTTTCATTAAACAATAGTTGCCCTTATTTTGTGTGTTCTGTTCCATTTTATCCTATTTCACTTTTTAAAAATACTCATTTAGCTCTCTAAATTTATTTTACCTCTTATTATGAGTCAAGGTTCACAATCATTTCCCCAATAGTTGATTATGAAAATTTCAAGTATACAAAAAAGTTAAAAGAATTATACATTGAAAACTCATATATCCACCATTTAGTTTCAACAATTCAAACAGTTTCAGACACTTGACTTCACATACATATTATAGACTAGAATTCATATTACAAACTAGAATTCAATATTTTTATGGTTCTTTTTTAGATAAAATTTATATACAGTGAAATGTGCAAATTTAAGTGTGTATTAGTTTCTTAGGGCTGTCATAATTAATTACTACAAATTGGGTGGCTTAAAACAATAGAAATTTATTCTCTCCCAGTTGTGGAGGCAGTAAGTCTGGAATCAAGGTATTGGCAATGTTGGTTCCTCTTGGAGGCTCTGAAGGAGAAACTGCTCCTCTCTCCTGGCTTCTGGTGCTTGGCTTGCAGCTAGATCACTCCAATCTCTGTCATCACACGGTATTTTCTTTGTGTGTCTCTGCATCCATGGGTCTTTACATAGTCTTCTTCTTTTTTTTTTTTTTTACTTTATTTGTTTATTTCTTTCAATTTCAGAATATTATGGGGGTACAAACATTTTGGTTATATATAATGCCTTTGCCTCACCCAAGCCAGTGCTACAAGCTGGCCCTTCCCTCATACAGTGCACACTGCATCCATTAGTTGTGACTTTACCCACTCTCACCACCTTCCTCCCACCTGACCAGCACCCAATGAGTATTACTTCCATGTGAGCACCTTAGTGTTGATCAGTTAGTACCAATTTGATGGTGAGTACATGTAGTGCTTGTTTTGCCATCCTTGTGATACCTCATTTTGAAGGATGGGCTCAAGCTCTATCCAGGATAATATGAGAGGTGCTAGTTCACCATTGTTTTTTGTAGTTGAATAGTATTCCATAGTATACATATACCACATTTCATTGATCCGCTCATGTATTGACAGGCACTTGGGTTGTTTCCACATCTTTATAATTGTAAATTGTGCTGTCCCACTACATAGCCTTCTTGTAATGTCACTAGTCATTGGATTTAGGGTCCACCCTAGTCCAGTGTGATCTCATCTTAATTTGATTACATCTGCAAAGACCCTATTTTCAAATAAGGTCATAGAAAATAGGTAACAGGGGTTAGGACTTTAAATAACTTTGGGGGAAACGTTTCAACCCATAACAAAATGCAGAACTCATTCCATCATATTTCACAAATACATGCACCTGTGCACCTAAAATTCTTATTAAGGTATAGAACATTACCTTTATACCAGAAAGTTCCCTAGGTTACTTTCTAGTCAATCCCTTTATTCATCCCTTCCCAGAGATAACTACTGTCTTTATTTTTTTACCATAGATTGTTTTTGCCTATTCTAGAATTTCATGTAAAAGGAATCATAAAATATGTGCCCAGCTTTTTTACTCAGAATGTTTTTGAGATTCATTCATGTTCTTGCATGTATAAGCAGTTTATTCCTTCTTATTTTTAGGTAATATTTCATTATATGAATATATCATAGTTTTTTTTTTATTCACTATGCTATATTAATGGAGACTCCGACTATTTCCAGGTTTGGGCTATTATGAACAAAACTACCAAGAACATTTTTGAACAAGTTTTTGTGGACATATGTTTTCATTTTTCTTTTTAGCTTTCTATTGCTGTTGAAACAAATTACTACAAACTTAGCAGTTTAAACAATGCAAATGTATTATCTTACAGTTCTGCAGGTCAGAAATCCAACAGAGCTCTCACTGGGCCAAGGTGTTGGCAGTGTTGTGTTTCTTCCTGCAGGCTCTGGGGGAGAGTCCCTTTTCTAGTTTTTCCAGCTTCTAGGGTCTGCCCACATCCTTGGCATGTGGCCCCCTTTCTTCATTTTCAAAGCCAGCAACACCGCATTTCTCTGAGCTTTCTTCTGTAATTACATTTCCCTCATACCCTCCACTTTTGCCTCCCTCTTCTATTTTTAAGGACCCTGTGATGACAGGGGGCCCACCCAGATAGTCCAGGGCAGGGCTGGGGAACATTTTCATGTTGGTAGGCCGCATTAATTTAGCTGTAATGAAATAAGGCTGCGTTCAAGAAACTTCAATTAGATATACTTAAAAATGTACACTATTTGGTAAAAATCTAACATATACTTAATAATTTAAAAAATGGTTGGTTAATTTTTAAGTTAACTAAACTTTTAATGACTTTGTTGTGTCTGCTTTTTGTTGGCAAGCATTTGAATATTTGGTTGCAGCATGTAGGTCTGCAGTTTCACTTGATCCTCTAGATGGATATTGGTCATTTGTGACCTTAAGGGTGTCTTGATTTAGGTTAGGTAGGAAAATGTAGATTTGCAGTAATAAGTGGTTGAAAAGCAAGAAAATATTTTTCAGGCATGTTGCTGAAGGCGTGGGTATTCTACTGTATTTTTCCGTATTTCAACTGGATCTTTCTTAGCATTAAACAATCACTTTAAAATGTCATCTATTGAGAGTTCAATCAGTTCCATCTGTAGTTCTTTAGGTGCCTTGGTGATATCAACTAGGTGAGGCTGAAATGCTAATTTGAGTGTGATGTCACAATTCTCAAAGTCAGTGAATCTTTCATTGTATCCTCCGATTAATAGCCTGTAACAGCTGCGTATTCTTCAGACAGTTCACATAGATCATCCTGCTCATCAATGATCTTTGCTAACTGGGGAAAATGTTCATCCAAAATTTCCTTTTGAAGAAGAAATGTTTTGAAAAAAGACATCTTTTTGCAAAATGCTTGGATTTTTTGCCACATATCATATATAGACTTAGTTTTACCTTGCCAAGAAATATTTGTCATTTTGCTTTGACATGATAGATAACACACAGAAATATTTGACATGATATCACACACTGCATTCCTATAGAAACCTTCCTTCAATATTTCACATTGCTGATTCTGTTCTTCATAAATTTAATTATCTGTTCTCCCAGAGATAAAATTTTGGCTAATGCCTACCCCTGTGATAGCCAATGGCACTTTAGAATAATACATTATTAAGTCCACACTGAATACTTCATCGTTCAACTTTAGCATGTTACAAAACGGATGATGCCATGTCGCATTTGCACAAATATAGTTAACAATACTTATAACTTGTTACAAAGTGTCACTTGAAAAAAGTGGCTTTAGCACAGAGATTTTGCTGATGCAAGATACAATAAAAAGAAATGAGAACATCTGGATATGCTAATACTTTTTTGTTCTGTGCAATAAACCCTTCATATTTCCCTGTCATGGAAGGTGCACCATCTGTACATACATTCACTAAATTTACCAAATTCAGTCTAACTTCATAACATTTATCTTGAAAGTTGTTGAAGATACCTATTCCTGAGGTTCTGTTTGCAAGAGTGCCCAAAGTGAATAACTCTTTGTAGCAAAGAAAATCTTCTGTTTTGACTGGAATGAAGTACAAAACTTGTACCAAGTCAGTAGTATCAGTTGATTCTTCCAAAGTAAATGAATAATATATGTTTTCTTTTTGAAGTATTGCATGAAGTTGCTAATTCATGCTGATGATCAGTTACGGCTCTCCTTGAAAGAGGCAGTTGTTTGTTCTTTGAAATGTTGTGGGGTCTAAGTATCCTACAACTTCAACAATGCATTCTTTCACAATTTCTACATTACTGAATGGCTTCTCTCCCCCCAACCCCAGTACATGAGCTACTTTATAAGTTGCTTCAGTGGCATTATACCCAGGTCTCATTGCTGCTTGAAAGAATTGTCTTTGCTTTTGCTTTTCATCTTTTAATTTCTGCAATATAACTTTTCATGCTTTTCCTTATTTAAAATATTTGTGGTCCTTATGAGTGTTATAATGCTGATGAGCATTGAATTTCTTTAATGTTGATATTGCAGTATCACAAAGCAAGAAAATCCTCTTATCTTTAGCAGAAACAAGATAATATTGCAATTCCCAATCCTCATTAAAAAATCTGTTTTCTTCCTTTAGCGTTCTCTTGGTCTTCTTTGACATGATGGGCTGTTAAGCAGACAATTAAAAAATACTGTCGAGATGAACAACTATTCACAAATTCCACTTCCAACAGAAACACAGCGCACTGTTGTCAAAAGCTGGTAACAGACTGGCGTACTCGACACCCATAAACTCTCGCCAACCAGCCTCGTGCGATAGTGGTGCCAGTCAGGAGGGGGAAGTTAGAACTAAATTGTGAGCGTAGCAGCCATCGATTTAGCCCTTATGGCTTACCAATGTTCTAATTGTGCCAGTCAATCTGGGAGGATTATTTTGTTGAAACTTATTCCATTCTTTGGTATTTTAAATACATTCATTTTCAAAATAAAAATATAAAAGATGAACAAAAGAATATTAATAAAAATAAAAAAGATTTGTTCTGTAAAATTTGGATTTAGTCAAAAGGCTGCACTTAAGGACCTAGGAGGCCACATGTGGCCTTAAAACTGCAGATTCTCCAACCCCAGATCTAGGGTAATCTCTGTATTTTAAGGTCAGCTGATTAGCAACCTTAATTCCATCTGCAGCCATAATTCCCCTTTGCTACGTAACACAGGTCCCATGGATTAAGACATCGTGGGTGGGTGGAGGGGGATGCATGGCCTTACTTTGCCTACCACAGGTACGTAGTCAAGAGTGGAATTGTTGGCCATAGGGAAGACGTATGTTTAACTTTTTAATTTCCTTCAAACTGGTTGTAAAATTTTACATTCCCACCTACAGTGTGTAAGAGTTCTTGTTATGTCACATCCTTGCCAATATTTGCAGCTGTCTGCATTAGCCATTTCAGTGTATATTAATGGAGTCTTATTGTGGTTGTAATCTGCATTTCTATGGTGACTAATGACTTTGAGCACTATTCATTTGTGTCTTAGTTATTTGTGTGTTTTTCTTTTGCAAAGTATTTTTTTCCTCAAATCTTTTGCCCATTTTCACTGAGTTGTTCATATTGAATTGTATGAGTTCTTTTTATATCTAGATACTAGTCTTCTTTGTGTTATATTTTGCTAATATTTTCTCAGTATATGTCTTGTCTATTCATTTTATTAATAATATTTTTAGATAAGGAGTTTTTAAACTCTCTTTTGTGATTTTTGCTTTCTGTGTTCTAGCAGCTTTACAGTTTTAGCTTTGATGTTTAGGGCTATGGTCCACTTTGAGTCAATTTTGGTGAATAGGGTAAGATAGAAGTTGAAGTTTATTTCTTTCTATATATATATCACATATCTAGTTATTACATAATCATTTGTTGGAAAGGTTTTCCTTGTTTCATTGGATTACTTTGGTAGCTTGATTGAAAATCCAATGACTGTATAGTGTGGGTTTATTTTTGGATTCCTTACTCTATTCCATTGATCTATTTGTCTTTCCTTACTTATACAAGTAATGAACTGTTTGATTACTGTATAGTAAGTCTTAAGGTTAAGTCGTGTAAGTTCTCTAACGCCATGAAGCCATTTTGCTTTGGATCTTGTTTGCACTTCCATATAAATTTAAGAATGAGTTTATTCATTTCTACCTAAAATCCCGGTGGAATTAGGAGTTAAGATGCATAAATCCATAAATCAACTTAGGGATGATTGACATCTTAACCATATTGAGTCTTATAATCTGTGAACCTGGCATTTCTCCATTAACTTAGATCTTTAATTCCTCACATCAATGTTTTGAGATTTTAGTGTAGAGATTATGTCCATGTTTTGTTACGTTTATTCTCAAATATTTCATGAATGTTTCTATGCTATTGTAAATGACACTGTTTTACATTTTATTTTCAAATTGTTTGCCACTGATTTATAAAATACAATTTATTTTTTGAATATTGATTTTATATCCTCTGATATAGCTAAATTAACTTATTAGTTCTAATAATGATTTTATAGATCCTGAGTATTTTCTACATAGCAATTGTGTTGTCTGTAAATAAAAGTAACTCTATTCATTCCATTACAATTTCCATGCCTTTTAATTCTTTTACTTATCTTATTGCATTGCCAGGATTGCCAGAAGAATATCAGATAGAAGTGGTGTGAATAGAAGTCCTGGCCTTATTCCTGATTTAAAGGGGAAAAGATGCACTGTTTCACCATTAAGTATGATATTAGTTGTAGGTTTTTCTTAGATGCCATGAAATGTATAAAGCCCGTGAAACTCTGGGTTTCTGCATGCAGAAGGAATATTCAATGGGGTGAATTATGAAATAGCATAAAATCCAGGCACTATTATGTTGGAGAGATGTTTTAAAGGGGAGATTACCTGGAATTTTTCTCTTACCTCAAAAGCCCTAAGTTTATAAAACTCTTCCTACCACCATGTACAGCAGTACAGAACGTATCAGAGTAAAAAAGCTCAAAGGACAGGGCAGAGAGATGCTATGCCATTTAAAAAGAGACAAGACATTGTCTAGGTAGTAAGCAACTTCAGCTGACATTTTGAAGAATATATTAAAGAATAAATCTTCTTAAATTCTAGCAAGTAATGAAGACTTAAAGAATAAATTTTTGAAATCATTGCCACCAAGAGATTTGTGAATTCTGTAAAATAGTATTAAAATCTCTGCCATGAGAAAGAAGCCATTTCAAATGCAGATTATGAGGGTCGTAAAAGCCCTCAGAAAGGGAAAGAATCTACAAATTTTCAGTAAATGAAAAAAGGACATTTCCCTTGGCACCCTTGCCTAAGGGTTTCAACAATTCCTAGTTAAGAAGGGTTGAAAATTATTACCAGGTCCTATGCTGTTCATTATTTTTTTAATGTGTATACATGCATAATAGATAAGGATATGAGTAAGGGTATGGCTATGGATATAGGTATAGATACAGACACAGATACATAGATATACACACACTTATTCTGGAAGGGTTGTTATTGCATACTTGTTCTTATACCTTTGTGCATCAAACTTCTATACACACATATACACACACACACATGCTTAAGTGATATGAATAGTAACGTATATTTACTTTGCATTATATTGAGTGAGTTAAGTCAATTTTACTTATCCTTTCTGTTGTCATTACAAAGTCAGTCTCAACACCCTCTCTGCTGAACTGGAAAGACCTTGAAATCAGACCTGTGTTTAAACCCTGATTTTTCTACTTGCCAGATATGACTTCAGGCAAATTGCTTTGTCCCCAAGCTGGTAAAATGAGGAGAATAGAAACTGAGGTCCGAAACTTCTGTGATGATTAGATTTTGTAAAATGTATAAAGCTTCTGTACCAGATATTCATCATGCCTACAACCCTAATGGAACATTTCTGCCCAAATTTCCTGCTGACAATGACTAGTCTGTCATGTATGAAACAGTATTAGTTTTGGTCCTGGTGGCAGCCCACCCTCTACTACCAGGGAAGAAATGATCCTTGTCCCTGGGCCTCTGTCCTCTGAGCCTATGGTGGCAGTGGCAGTCTCGCCAGCCTCTGCATCCATAGCTTTGCCCTCAAAGTCATTCTTCCTTTATTTCATCCCATCTCTGTCCCTTTTAGTACAGGCTAGCAGTGTTTTTGCTGGTATATTGGTCTTCCATGCAATTCATGGGAATCCAAGCCATCAGACAAGAGGGTCTTCCACAGATTTTTCCCAGATGATGGCACCTCTATTCCTGGTTTCTGCTGAGATGGTTGATTGGAATCATGAGTTAAAAGCCTAATCTCTTTAGCAAAGGGTTGTCCAGCCACACCCTTTGTCCTCTTTCCAGAGAACACTATCTGGAGAAGCTGAAACTTATCCAAGTCATCCAGTGCTATTTCTTCTTGCTTAGTGGTTTCTTCTTCATTTATTTCTCTCCTCTCACATTTTATTATAAGCAACAAGGAGAAACCAGACAGCACCTTCAATACTTTGCTTAAAAATTTCCTCAGCTAAATACACAAGTTCATTGCTTACAAGTTCTACTTTCTATCTAACACAGCACAGTTCAGCCAAGTTCTCAGCCACTTTATAACAAGGACCACCTTTTCTCCAGTTCTCAGTAACAGTGCTCATTGCTGTTTGAGACTTCATCAGAATCATCTTTGAAATTCACATTTCTAGCAACATTCTGTTCATGATGAAATATGTATTCTGTAAGACAATAGCAGCTTTCTCAACAGCTCTCCTCTTTTCTTTCTGAGACCTCACCAAAATCTCCTCTAAAATCTCCATATTTCGACCAACAGTCTCTTCAAGGCAATCTATGCTTTGAATCATGCATCTCAAAACTATTTCACACTTTATCTATTTCCCAATTCCAAAGTCATTTCCACATTTTTAGGTTTTAGTCTCAATAGAACTCTATTTCCTGGTGCCAAAATCTGTATTAGTTTTCTAGAGCTTCCTTAACAAAGTACTACAAACTGGGTGGCTTAGACAAAAGAAATTTATTGTCTTAGAGTTCCAGAGGAGAGAAGTCTGAAATCAAGGTATTGGCAGGGTTTCTTTCTTCTGAGGCCTGTGAGGGAAGGGTCTGTTCCGGGCCTCTCTCCTTGGCTGTAGACAGCTGTCTTCTCCCTGTGTCTCTTCACATCACTGTCCCTTGTATGCCTGCTGGTGTCCATATTTTCCCTTCTTAGGAGGATGGAGTCATATCTAATTAAGTGCCCCCTCTACTCCAGTGTGACCTTGTCTTAATTAATTACATGTGCAATGACCCTATTTCCAAGTAAGGGCACATTCTGAGGTACCGGGTATTAGGACTTCAAAGTATGAATTGGGGGTGGGGGGATAAAATAATATCTTCTCCATAATATCTTCTTCACCCTGGCATCGGTCAATTAGGCCACGGTTGGGCACTTGATCTATATGTTACTGATTTATAGTTGGCCATTGGCTTGTGACATTACCTAGAATGAACTGGTCACTCTTGGGCATTTGACTTGAGAAGTTTAGAGACAACCAGTACGTTTACAGGAAGAGCTGACACTGAGAGAAACACAGAGAGTCCCTGAGGTGGACAAGTGTCCCTGAGCAAGCCAGTTATGTGGGAGCAGCAGCTCTGGGTTTTGAATCAGCTGAGATATGTGCTAGGGCAAGCTACAGGGCCGGGCGAGGAGCAAAAGAAGACTCAATAAGCCACACAAGGGGAGTTCTGTGAAGTCAGAGCACTAGAGAGAGATGGATTTGGTCTCACTGCTGAGATCCCCAAGGATGACCAGGGTATCGATCCAGGCTCCACAAGGCCAGGTCCTGCTGTGGCTCCTGCTCTAGAAGTCGTATATGGTCTCTGTCTCCTTTCTAACTCCTTTCTGACCCCCTCAAAACCCCAAACCCCCCTTGAGCCAAGTCAGGTCCCATTCTAAGAGTCCAATTAAATCAGCACCTAGTCAAGGCATGGCACAAAATTTGTCCTCAACAATGTTAGTTTTCACCCCCTCCACCAGCTGATAACTGGATCAAGATTCTGGTGCACAAAGATATCAGACTAATTAAGCATTGGCCCTTCCAGAATGGTTGACATATTAACCCCTCTTATTCTTATATGGGTTTTAGTGAGCTAAGACTTCAGCTTTCAGGAACACATCCTTCAACTATACAAATCTTGGTATAAGCATCAGGGACTGTTACACTTAAAAGCCCTCATTTTCTTGTTTATGAACTGAGAAGAGGGGATTATCACAGAGCAGTAGCTTTCCTTTCCTTTAGTCTGCAGTATCAAAGGTGGGAGATGAAAAGAGAGAAAACTAATAGAGAAAAGAGACAGCTGATTGTTGCTAAGCAACCTTTGTTGGCAAAAAAATACGAAAACAAGACTCAAAGAGCTTCTAATTGGACAAATATCTTAGTGAATATTTATAATTCCTGAGAGATTTGTTTTCAGATGATTCCTTTTTTTAATTGAAGTACTTAATCACTTATTTTAGAGATGGCTGTCATAATTACATAAAATTTTATCACTTAGAGCTAATTTTGGAATGTCACTGATTGAGTTCCAAGTATTTGCAGAAGATATCTTAAATTTTTTAATTTAAGTAAGCATCAGAGTGTATATAGTTATACATGAGCTCTGAGGCTCTCCATATCCGTAGCCAAGTAAAGCATCTCTCTGTAGCTGTGACAGCACTGGAAATGGAAGGGTGACACCTAAGCTTACTGTTTACAGAATTATGTCTTGGAAAGGGTGATTAAGTCATCCTGATCTGCCCAGATCTTTACCAATTTTGATACTGAGAGTCCTGCATCCCAGGTACTCCTCAGTCCTGGGCACACCACAACCCGTCATCCTATCTCTGATCTCATTGTTGTGCCTAAGATGGTTAGATTGGATTCACAACAGATCTTGGGGCTGGAGTGGCCTTGAAAGATCTTTTCTGAGCACAGCTGAATTTCGTATCTTTATATGATTTTATACCTGGGGGCTCCTCTGGGCAGCTGGCTAGTTTGGACTTGATGGGACTTTAATCAGCTTGGTAGAGTCCCAAGAGAGTAGTCTGGTGAAACCCATTGGATCTCTTTGAGAGTGAGAGTGAAACTGACCTGTTTCTCTTCTTTTGGAGCTTCCTTAATGTGTATCGTTGGCTCATAGTCTAAGCCCAAAACTTCCAATTTCTTGTAGAACCCAGATGGTTTATATATGTTATAGGCTCCTGTCTCTAACATCAGTCATTGTACAAAGCAATTCCCAACTGGTGTGGATGTGGCAGGGGTCTGGGTGGAGGATGGGAGTAGTAGAGCCATTCTGAGGTTCTTACGTGTTTCCCAGGGATCGGGCATTGTCCCCCTGTGGAGGCAATCACATCCTCTCACACAAATGTGGAAGGTTCTCCCAAACCACTTTGGCCATCAGAGGATTAGGTCAGGCACAATAGTTGACCAACTATATGTACACTTGCCTCTAAGGTTCTTGGCACATGGTCCAGTGGGCTGTGTAACAAGTTGACCTACATTCTATTGTCTAATACACAGAATTAGAAGGTGGCAGCAGGTTATGGATCACTGCAAACTTAGTTCAATGTAGAAGGCCCAGGGAGGAGGCATCCAAGGTGAATAAATGGTTGGGAAATAAGAGGGCAAAAACAGGGGTAATTTAACCTAGTAAAGATAAGACTGAAAGGTAAGAATCAGAGCTCATGAAGATAAGGATTATCTCAGTTAAGAAGTAGCTCTTTCACTGAAAGAGAGCAAATAAGAGAAATTGTGAGCAATCTAAGTATGTCAGATGTCGGTGGGTTACCCTGACATTCAATATATAACGATTCTATGCTACGCAATCGGGCAATACAGGGATGCACCGTGTCCAGGATCAACAAAGGATTACTCAAGCCTTGCCTTGATCATTCTCTGGCTGCCAGTTTATACACTGCAGAAAAGACCCTTGATGAAAAGACCCTACTTGTCCTTTAAAAAAATGAATGAATAATGGGGAAATTCTAGTGATTGTTGTGTATTTGAGCTTATGGCTAAGAGGCTGATAGGGGAAATACAGATGCAGACACAGCAGTTAGGTTGCAAAGATGTAGAATAAAACTCAGCTGATGCCTTTCATACACATTCAGTCGAATGAGTTATTTTTTAGGCTAATATTAACTGATAAATTCCGAGGGAGTTATAAGTGCATTTGAAAGAAGATATGGAATTTTTGCCAGTGAAGAAAGGTAGAAAAAAGCTGAGAGAGAAGCACAATAATGCAGAGCCCTTACCACACTCCATTTTAAGAAAACAAAGATGCCGGCTCTGAGCTGACTTGCTTATATAAATCGAATTGTTTTTTTAAGAGTACAACCCATGCACTCTGTCCCTGAACACTGAAAGAAGGGGTGGTATTCTTAGCAACAAAAAAAGTGACAGTGATTCAAGCAAATACACAGAATTCTAAAATTCTGAGTTTAATTCTTTGAGTTCAAGGGATGTAATCCTACTCATACTGAGTTGACAAGGGATGGTGAGCGGGTTGGTATATTGGTATAAAGTGGGAGAGGGTGGCGGAGGCTCAGAGATGGCCTTTCTTTTGCCGATAGACACACAGAGTTAACCCTGGACTCTTAGGGGCTACCTTGTGGTTAAGCCCTCAGTCAGCCGAGCTCATTCTACCTGCAAAATCTTCCTTGCACCAACATCTCGCCTCCCCCCAACACACACATACAGAATCTCTTGGTCCTTTCAAGCCCTTTTGCTACCAGCTCCCCACCCCCCAGGCCCTGCCTCTTCTCTTCCCTGATCTCCAGAATAACACACCTGCCATGCTTTGCTCCCCAGGGACTATGAAGTCAGGGCATGCTTCTTCAGATCCTGACCTGGGAGAGTCCCTGCAAACACAATTCCTACTAGAAAAGCGATAAACTCGATTGTGCTAAGAGAATATCTGCTTCTCTCTCAACCTAGACCCTACCTTCTATCCCTTAGCCTTGGGGTCACCAGGTTCCAGAAAAGGGAAACTTGTCCTCAGCCAAAGCATTTGAAGTGTAGCATCTTTAGTACACTTAGCCCAGAGCAAGAGGTTGGAGAGGCTGATTCAGTAAGCAAAGGTTTGACCAGCGAGGAAGGAAGAAAAGGAGGGAGAGAGGGAGAGAAAAAGAAAGGAAAATGAAGGCAGGGAAAAGAAAGAAAAGGAAAGGCAGTGCCTCTCTTGCTTTGCCTGTCTGTGTCACACAGAATGTGTGACAGGATGGCAGGAGGTACATAATCTTTCCTCCCAGCACTTCTGTCCTTGTCCTCGGGACCCTCATCCACCAAACTCCCGGGCTTGCTCCCTTGTTCCCTTTGCCCCTGCTCACGTGTCAGCTTGCTCAGAGAGGCCTTTCCTGACTATCTTCAACACTTTACCCTTTACTCTTCATATCTAGCACTTGTCACTGCATAATGAGTAGTTTATTGTCTGTTTTGCCCACACTGAAATGCAAGCTCTGTGTGAACAGGTACTTGCCAGTCCCCAGAACAGCCATCCTCTGCAACATAGAAGACGCTTCATAAGTATTTACTGAATGGATATTGGGGATAAGGGTTTCTGTGGGGGCTTTCCTGATGTCTCCAGGATTCACTCCATTGGTTTAAAGCAAACGAGATGGGGGCCGAGGTATAAGGCTGTGATCAGTGATCTTCAGCTAAAGGAATAAACATCAGAACCAAGCCAGGCACCTTTTGATTTATAGACCACCAGATGCTTCCTGGCAGGCTAGTTTCCTTCTTCTTGTGATACGAGGGAGAACTCCTGATATAGGTGTGAGTGACCAAGGGCTCTGGTCTTTCAGATACTGTGAGCCTTTGGATGGGTAGGAGTTCTTGGAGGATACTAGTTAGATGCATATAGGTCAAAGCAACAGGGAGCTCTACTCTTTGGGCACCAACCTTCACCTCTCACTCCTAACAGGTAAGTGGACGTCATAATTTGACTAGCTGCAACTCACATTGTCTTTGCAATAATTTGAACAGAAAAATATCTGGTTGAAAAGAACTTTGAGATCCTAGAATAAAGAACAAATGACCCAAGATTAGACCAAGAAGAGTATGAACATGGGAGAGTCAATCAATTGAATGAGTGACATCCCACTTGGGGTTTGGGTTCATTTATAAAACTCCTTGCTTATGCTACCTATTGCAATTTTCCCTCACTGCCACAGAGAACTTGCATCTTATCCAAAGTAAATATTCCAGTGGATAAAATCTAAGCAGACCACTTTAGCACTATAAAGTTGAATTCTAATGGGTTTCTCTCATGCTGGGATTTGAGACTTTAGTGGAGGTGGGGGTTCAGGAAGCTGTCTTTTTGAAATGAGCAGTATCTTCTCTCTCTAAATCAATTTGACTTTAATGAATCTACACCTCCAGCCCAATCTGTTGTGTCAGGCTGAAAAACAAAAATTTTTCTTGGAAATGGTCTCCCTTCTCACTACCAGATTTAAAAAATCTAACCTTTTCCTAGTTGTTTGTATCATTTTTCTGCTTTATTTGCACATTTGCATATGCACCTTTCTCCTCTCATTAGCCTGCAGTGTTTTCATGCTTTTTCCTTAAACTTGATGGACGTCTGAGGGAGACTTGGCAGCTCTCTCTCAGGAAAGTCACATCTAAGACAGACATGACTGTCACCCAAATCAAAGATAAGTTGAATAGCTGGCAAAGAAGGTCAATAGCTTTAAAATGGCTTTCAAAAATAATCTTTTAAAAAAATTTACCCTTACCATAGGGTCAAGGAGAAAAGATTGCATTTCTATGCAAGGGCGGAGCATTCTCTTTGTGTAAAGCCTGATGACCACTGGAATGAGATGTTTCTGTCATTCTCTCTGCCTGAGGTTTGAGTGAGAAGCCTTCCTCAAGCACCCACTCTGTGCCCAGGATTCTGCTCTTCTGCAGGGGCTCAGAGGAAGAAAAGATGGGGCACAATCCTTCAACATTTCCAGGTGGCTTCCATGCAGGGAATGCTCATGAATATCTTCAAATACCTGCAAAAATACCTGCTCCCAACTCAGTCTTGCCCCCTCAATCCACTCTCCACCCAGTAGACTGAGTATCTTTCCCAAACCAATCAGATGAGGCTCATTATCCTGGCTAAACCCTTCAGTGGCTTCCTCCAAATAATGTGGGATAAAATCCAACTTTGTTTTTTTTTGGAGATGGGGTGTCACTATATCACCCAGGCTGGTCACATACTCCCGGGCTCAAGTGATCCTTCCACCTCAGCCTTCCAAGTATCTGGGATTACTGCACCCAGCTTAAAATCCAACAATTTTAATGTGACTTATCCCCTGACTACCTTTTCCAGCTCAATCTCTCACTTCTCACCTATAGCTCTTACTGTGAGCAATATTTTACCTCCTCAAACACACCTATCTGCCCCTTGCTCTCAAGACCCCCCAACTTTCATCTCTGGGCCTTTGCACCTGCTGTTTCCTCTGCCTCACATTCCCAGCCTACTCCCTCCCTTGCCCCTTAGCACCCAGGAAAGCTTCATTCATCCTTCACGTCTCCAGAGTAGGTTAGGTCCTCATCTGTGTGGTTCTCCACAAAAGTCTTCAACTCACATGTGTTTGGGTGCAGGATGAGTAAATCAGATGGGTGAGGACAGTTGGGAGTGGTTGAGAGTGTGGCAAATTGGAGAGTGCATGCTCTTCTAAATGGACAGCCATTTCTCGGCTCCAGACAAGTGTTGGTATTTAGGAACACAAGCCCACTTTTGCCATCTTTTCTGATTTTTAAAAAGAAGTTAGAAATCCAGATTTTTATGGGAGATGCCTTGATGTTTAGTATGCTATGTAGGCCCAGATGTGGCCTGTTGAACCATCCAATGAGATGTTTAGTTGTCTTAGTTGTCTTCCCTGCTAGGTGATGAAAAAGACAGGGGTGGAAGTCTGCCTTGTTCATTATTTTAAAGTATTTATAATGCTTAGAATGGGATCTAGCACATAGTAGGTGCTCAAAACAGTATTGGTTGAATGCACAAATGGCTAAATAGAAATAACAAAATTGGTCTAGTTGACAAGCTGCTGCCTCTCAAATCACCAAGATCTTATCAGCAAGATGGTTCGAGAATGAGTTGAGAGGAATGGACTTCTATTAGGTTGGTGCAAAAGTAATTGTGGTTTCAGACTGTGAATTTTAAATCATTACAACTAGGCTCAAACATATCTTTATTAATCAAAATAGGAACCATTACAATCAACACATTTTTGCCAACAAGAAATAAGTTTGTTTATTCCTGTAGCGTAAAAATCCACGCTTCGGGATTTGATAAACTCTTGGAAAGCATTTTCTGTATCCTGCTGGTTGTGGAAGCGTTTTCCCTGCAAAAAGTTGTTGAGATGCTTGAAGAAATGATAGTCATTTGGCGAGAGGTCGTTTGAATATGAAGGATGAGACAAAACGTCTTAGCCCAATTCGTTCAACTTCTCAGATGTAGTGGTTCCGCCAGGATTCAGAAAGCTATAGTGGATCAGACCAGCGGCAGACCACCAAACAGTGACCATGACCTTCTTTTGGCATAAGTGTGGCTTTGGGAAGTGCTTTGGAGCTTCTTCTTGGTCCAACCACTGAGCTAGCTGGTCATGGCTGGTTGTTGTATAAAATCCACTTTTTGTCGCAGGTCACAATCCGATTGAGAAATGGTTCATTGCTGTGTACAAAAAGAGAAGATGACACTTCCAAATGACGATTTTTTTTTTTTTTTGGTCAACTCATGAGGCACCCACTTATCGAGCTTTTTCACCTTTCCAATTTGCTTCAAATGCCGACTGTAGAATGGTCCGGCATGTGTAGTTGTAACAGGATCAGCTTCGATGATTGTTCTCAATTGGTCGTTGTCAACTTCCGATGGCCCGCCACTGTGCTCCTCATCTTTGCTCTCTTCTCCTTTGCAAAACTTCTGGAACCACCACTGCACTGTATGTTAGTGGTTCCTGGGCCAAGTGTGCTGTTGATGTTGCAAGTTGTCTCCACTGCTTTATAACCCATTTTGAACTCGAATAAGAAAATCGCTGGAATTTACTTTTTGTCTAACATTTCCATAGTCTAAAATAAATATAAAATAAACTACAAGTAATAAGTTATTAGCAAAAAAATAAATTGAGAAATGTGCATTAAAATGATATATAACATAACCACATTTAAGAACGTATTCCAATATTGAACAACAAATTTCAATAATGTCAAAACCGCAATTACTTTTGCACCAATCTAATACTACCTTCACCCTTCCAAAAACCTTACTGTTTTTATTTTCTGGAATTGAGGTTTATCCAGAGTCGCCCTGGCTTAGGTAACACCATGAACATTTAGGAGATTGTGTCTTTTTCCCTGACCAACTTAGATTTTCCATGATCAACTGCTGAGGAAAGAGATGAGCAGTTTCACGGGAGAGAGAAAGTCCGGGTGAGCTGTTGGTGAGCCAGGGAGAGAATTCTTCTGAGCTCCTCCTAAGCTTTCCTCTCGTGGGTCTGGACACGAAGCTGTCTCCATACACACGAAGGCACAACCACTTGAGTGCTAAAAAAACATTCTCTTGCATGGACAGGCTGAAATCCACCTGGGAAGACAGCCCTATAAGGGACCCCACACCAAGGACAAGAAAACTCTCTCTTGTAAAGCATATTATTTAGTTGCAAGCTATTTCCTACTTATGTACTGTTTTTTCATTCCAGGACCTTTAGCAGTCTTGTTTAAATGTTCCAGCCTTGTTTGAAAGGGGAGACCCTTGACTAAGAGCAATAAATGGGATGCAGAGCCCTTCAAAGGCCACGCAGCAGCAGCGGTAGTAGCAGAGAAGTGTGGTCTGTGTGTTAGAAATGCCGATGCTCAGGCCTCCCACCCTCCTCCAGACCTGCCGCCCTCTGGACGTGAGGCCGAAATCTCTGCATTTTGAAGACATGCTCACTACAGTTTGAGAAGCACTGTCTAAGGAGAAGGATAAGGGGAGATGGATTTTTCCTTCCTTCGCAGGTACCTTGTAAGTTCGAGGTTTGATTTTATTAAGGAAGATGGCAGTTTCTTTCTGGGGCAGAGGTAACATTTATTTCCTGGCCATGCAATCTTACATGGTGTGATCTAACAGGAACACACCTGGATAAAAGATCCTAAGGACTTGGACTTTTGCCCAAGGCCTCCACTTCAGCTCTGTTGCTCACTTACACTCCCAGACTTCAGCGGGCTTATTTTCATCTGTGAAGACATGGAGCAAGACCCTTTAAGGGGGCTATTTTATGGTCATCCTCACGCCTGTTTTCCTAGTAATCAACTACAGAACAGACTGTTCAAATGCATAAAGAGAGACACATAGTGACACTCAGTAGGGAAGCAGGTCTTTTCTAAATAAGCAGCCTCCTTGTTTTCCTGCTCTGTGTTGTGTTTACAGCGTGGGAGGCTGACCAGCTCAGCTGACTCAGGAACAGAAAGAAAAATCAGGGAGCTGGGCGCTGGGGAGTTGGCTTCGTCCCTGTCTCACTGCGTGGTTTGTGGTGAAATCATCAGCCACCCCCCTCCACCCTGACACCCCCTAACAAGAAAGAAACAACATTACCTGGCTCTGTGAGCTGAGAATGGTACAATCATGGATTCCGGTTATTCAAAAGAAGTTTACAAGTTCCAAAATGTGGTGAATCTGCTATTTGAAAGTCAAGGTGAGGAAGAGAACTGTGGACTGTTGTTTGACCATGTGTGCTATTGTGGGAAAAATATTATTCTAGACTTAGAGCAAGTTTCCAGTCTTGGCTTTGATATTAGCCCTTCTATGTGACCCTGGGCAAGTTGCTTGACCTGGGACAATTCACCTGACTGTGGCAAGTCGCCTGACCTCGTGAACCCTCACTTTCCTTAATGCAAAATGTGAGGTGAGTTAGGTATTGTCTAAGGTCCTCTCGAGGGCTCTAGTCCTGTCTATGAGTCATTCAGAGGGAAATCACCTTTGCTCAGGAGTACCATTTGTTGCTCTGACTTCCTTCAAGGCCAGTCAGAGGTAGTTTGGTCTTTGAACAGACATCAGAGACACACCTCCTGTGTGTCTTCATATAGAATTTAAAATTAAAATGATATGAAGCGGCTGGGTCCGGTGGCTCACATTTGTAATTCTAGAATGCTGGGAGGATGAGGCCAGTGGATTGCTTGAAGTCAGGAGTTCCAGACCAGCCTGAGCAACATAGCATGACCCCACCTCTACAAAAAATAGGAAAAGTTAGCCGGGTGTGGTGGTGCATGCCTGTAGTCTCAGCTACTCAGGAGGCTGAGGCAGGAGGATCACTTGAGCCCAGGAGTTTGAGGTTGCAGTGAGCTGTGATGATGCCACTGCACTCTAGCCCAGGCAACAGAGTGAGACCTTGTTTAAAAAAACCGAAACAAAACAGTGTGAAGCCATAAAGCAAATTTTAGGAAGTGCAATAACATCCTCATTTTTCCTACAATTATGGTTTTGAAATCTTTTCTTGGGAATAGCAACCAAATTCTTTAAAAACAATGGTTTTGGTGCCCCTGATTTGCAGGAGGCAGGAAAGTGTGTTTATTCTGCATTCTGGTTAACTTAGCACTGTCTCTGCGGGGGTCCTCCTGGAAATTCAGCCTCCACCACAAAAAGGAGAGAACTCGGCTCAGGGAAGAGGAATTGGGGTGTGAGATAGGGAGCAGAAAGGAATCCAGGAAGGTAAACACTTAATGATAAACTGAACACCATGGTCCGAGCTCAGGTCAGATCTCCAGTCCTTGTTTTGATTCTGATAGCAGGGAAGGGAGTGGCGTCTGCCTCATGGCTTTTCTTACCCCTATCCCAAACCTCAGCTGGCTGGTTAAAAAGATGCTTGCATTACTATGAGAAACATTCTGAGCTCAGTAACACTCTTGTCCTTATCAGGAGACTTTTGATCAAGTCCTTCAGGATATGGGGCTGTCAGGTGGTACAAAGCACAGAGCCAAGAAGGCTGTGTGGAGGTACGTGAGGCCTGCACATCCAGGGTGGGGCCTCTGGGTTCCTTTCCTTTTCCCATTGTTTTGTCTCTCTCTCTCCTTGGAAGTCCCGTCACCAGCTGAACACAGCTCCTCTGCTTTCTGCGCTGGGGAACTTATCCTCTCCTCTGAAGCAGAAAGCAAACAGAAGCTCAGTCATCTGCCAAGATCCAGCGTGTGGGACATCCCAAGAACCTGCCGCCTCATCACGTTCCTAGTGTCTGCTGTTTGCGACCCAATGGAAAGGGTCAGATGATCTCACCCAAGGGGCTGACACACAAGCTGTTGATTACCTGTAGAGTTTGGGGTGGTGACCTCGGGCCAGGAAATGTGATAGGGGCCTGGTCATGAAGAGCCTTTCTTGCTTAGGCACTTGGGATGGGGACACTCTGAATAATTTTAAACAGGACGGTGATAGATCAGATTTGTGCTTTAGAAAAACCACTCAGTGAGGAAAGTGGATTATTGCAAAGCAGTCATGGGAAGATGTATCGGTGGCTAGAATGGGGGTGGTATGAGTGGGAATAGAGACCAGGGTGCAGATTCCTGAGATCCAGGAGGAGCATTGATTAGTCTGGGTGAACTATTGACTGTAGGGGGTTCAGAGTGAGGAAGAGGAGAAATCTAGGTTTTTGGTTTGGACAAATGAGTTGATACTGAGACTAGTCACTAAAATTGGGAATGCAGGTACAGGAACTGTATTTTCTGGGAGAAGGGAGACAGTGAAATGATGAGTTTAATTTTGAGTATATGATTATGAGATATCTATGGGATATTCAGATACAGATGTTTATTAGACAGTAGTACACACTTGTCTGAAGTTTAGGAAAGACATTGGAGCTAGAGAAAGCCACATGGATAGCTGAGATTGCCTAGGGAAGGAACACAGAGTGACCAGAGCAGAGGTCCTCAGACTACACTCCAACAACACTCATGTTAGAGCAAAGGAGCCCTGCAAGGGAGGCCCAGAAGGGGAGGTCAGAGAGGGAGGAAGAAAATCAAGAGACTTAAAGGAGGAGTGCCCAACCATGACAAGCGTGGCTGAAGAGGTAAGAGAATATAAAAGTGAAGTAACCATTGGACATGGCAAAGAAGTGGGTTGTCTGCGACCTTGCTAAGGCAGTCACAGAGCTGTGGTGGAGGCCGAAACCAAACTGCAGTGGGTAGAAGAAAGGGTGGGAGGAGTGAAAGTGAAGGCAGGGCTATTGCAAAAGTTTGGCCGTGAAGGGGAGAGAGACAGGGTGGCTGAAAGGAGGCTGTGGAATCAAAAGAAGTTTGTTTGGTTTTTTGTTTTATTGTATTTCGTATTTAAGATGAGAAATCAGTATAGTGGTGTAAAAGAGAAGAATGAAAAACAGCCATGAGATACATGCAAAATGACTTGAGTCTCAAAAGCGTCGCACTAAATGAAAGAAGCCAGACACAAAAGACTCCATACTGCTCGAAGTCTAGAAAGGGCAAAACTGCAATGACAGAAAGCAGATCGGGGTTTGCCAGGGCCAGGGGGTGAGGGGCAGGGACTGACTGCAAATGGACACCCCTGGGCTACACAGGGTGTTGGAAATGTTCAATACCGGCACTCTCCTCTTTGCATGTTTTCCATGTGCCCAAATTTCAGATACCACAGTTTAGTGAAAAAACACCAGTCCCTCAACAACACAGTCCGAATTTCAGTTACCACAGTCTTGTAACTGTGAATAACCGTGTAAAGTACAAACTCTGCTGCTGGATCTTCAGTCTACAAATTGCTATGCAAATAACAGATGTGCAATCGGTGACTGACCACATCACGTCTTCCAGAGTCTGCTGGGCACTGCACACCTGTCATCCACGTCACTCGCACACAGCAAAGCATAGCTCTGTGTCGCCTGCCTGTGCCCCAGGGGTAAAATCCATCTGACATTTTACAAAAGCGAATAATCGAAAGAGGGAATTGGCCAACAGAGATGAAAGTGCAGCAAAGAAATGAAAAGTGATGATGAGGGGTGTGGAATTTGAATTGAACGTAAATGACGTTATAGAAGAAATAGCCCACTGCTCAAGAGACTCCAGGTCTGCAGCCAGAGGAACTTAGTGAAAGTGAACTTACTGACACAAATGAGGAAAGTAGTTGTGGCAAAAAGGATGAAGATGTCCCAGAAGGAGCAAGAGTGGTATTTTTAAAAGACAGACTTCACATTAAAGGCATTCTCAGAGAGGTATTTCATGACCTTGAAAATACAAGATACAATGTTGGAAGCTGATCCAAACTTAGAAAGGAGGCCGACAATGTGCCAAGGCACAGAAAACATGCTCTCTCTGTAGCATAGGTCACAGGACCAGAAGAAAGCACGCACTATTCAAACTACTTTTGATTAGCTCTTTACAAGTAAATAAAATTCTTGATTTCTCAATGTTTCTAATGTTTTAAATTACAGTGCACTAAAGAAATATTTGTTTTACTATTTTTTATTTCTCAATTCATTTATAACTGATAGCAAGAGAGTCTTTAATATTTTGGCAAATTTTTTCCCATTTATTTTTTACTTGTATATATTCGTGAAGGTACAAGTACAATTTTGTTAATTGATATATTGCATGTGGTAAAGTCAGGGCCTTCAGTGCCTACATCACTGAAGTAACACACCTTGTACCCACCAAGTAACCTCCCATCATCCACCCCCTTCCACCAGCCCACCCCTCTGAGTCTCCATTGACAGAAATTTTTGTAGGTCATTGACCAATTGAAATGTTCCTCATATTTATCTAGATAACTTTGCATGGGCTCAGGTTGTGTGGTCATTTTTACTATCTACTTATAGTACTGTAGGTAGATAGTACTATACTACTGTGCAAAGCAAGGACTGTCTATGCTTTGATTCAGGGGTGGTTATAAGACAATATATTCTTGTCAAAACTCATCAAATTGTACATTTAAAACAGGTGACTTCTAGTGTATGAAAATTATATCTCAATGAAACTATTCAAAATATCTTTTATACATTGAAACTGCTATTTGACTGGCATTTTACACATATGATCCTTAATCTTACAGCAATGCTGAGGGGTAGTTATTAATATTATCTCAATTTATATATCAAAAAACAAAGACTCAGAGAGGTGGTATGACTTCACATGGTCACACAGCTAACAAGCACCAGAGTTTTGCTCTATGTCCTTCCTATACCAGTGGTTCTCAAACCTGGCTGTGAATTATTAGAAGCACTGGAGGAGAATTTTGAAGTCCTGATGTCCAGACCATGCCCCTTACCAGGTTGGAGGACCAGGGCCTATACCTCACTGTCTTCCCTCTGGCCAGCATGAGATGTCACAGGGTGACATCCCACATGAAAATATATTTTAAAATCTGGGTGGGGGAATGGAGTATCTAAATTCTGTAAATAAGAATTAGCGAATTCATTACAATTTTTTTTTATATAGAGGCCCAACTTGCACAGCAACTTTATTTATACAATTTATAATCTTCTCTAGACAGAAAAAAAATACAGGTAGAATTGAGATTTCCTTTACAATGTAGGAGATTTGGGTTCTGAAAGGCTTTTTAATTTCAGTTTTAACTTTGACTCTTCAATCCTCCATTTTCAACAGTTGTTGAGTACCTATCACGGGCCAGGCATCTGCTAAGGGCTTTATATTTACTAGTTCATTCAGTTCTCACAACAACCCCACTATCCTCACCTTATAGATGAGACTCAGATTAATCAGAGCCTAGATTTAAACTTGCATCTGACTCTGAAGCCTGCACTTTTACACACATTATCTCATTATTGTTACTAATAAGTTGATACTAAACAATATTACCTAAACAAACGTCTAGTAAAGTTCCTGGTGTATAGATAGCACTCAGCAACTGTGAGTTTCCTTCCCCAGAGATCTTGCCATCAGGGTTGGAAGGGACTTCTTGGAGCCTATCAGTGGCGAAGGGAAGGAAGAGGAAACCCCTGGTGGCCTAAGCTTCGCAGGTCTTGAGTGGGCTTCTGGGCAGGCAGGGAATAGAGCTGGTGTGCTCAGTGCCTTTGATGACTAAGGGGCAAGTGCTGTGCTGGTGGCAAATGATCAAATGACGTGATTCTACGCAGAGGGCTTGTACCTTGGCTTCGGGAGGCTGACACCTTGAGTAGGCAAGGGCAGGGTGCCTGCTGAACTGTTGGGATGCCCAGGACATCTGCTTAGGTCAGGTTCATTTTCTTTTGGGAAGACCTATGTGAAGCAAGTTAATGCTATATTTGCTAATTATGAGGCAAGATCAGCCACACAGCCTGGTGGTTAAGGGCATGGGCTTTGGAGTCAGGCACACCTAAGGTTGAACCTGGCCTGACCACTTATTAACTGTGTAACCTTGAGCAAGTTGTTTAGCCTAATCATCTCATTCATAAAAAGGCAATAAAAATGCCTACCACTTAAATCTATTGTAATTAGTAAGTTAATATATATAAGACAGCACAGTGCATAGCATATATAAGTTCTCAATAAATGATAGCTATTGCTATTACTGCTGAAACACAGAAGTTGAGGGGAAAATACTATCTTATCTCCTGTTTCCTTTTTGAATGATTGTTTTTCTTTGGAGGTTGACTATTACAGTATAATGGAATAATAGCTAATTTTCACAGTAAATCCAAAGATAGAGGATTCTTACCTTTCTCCACATCTTTGTTAAAACACAATTCATGAATTAACTTGTCTGTGGTGCAATTTCTCCTTCCTTTATGTTTCCTTAAAAATTTTTAAATTTGATTTTATTTTTATTACAATACTTACATGCTGACTGCTTTGTGCAAATGTAGTAATCCTGAGATCCAAGTTCACCTTCACGGGCCCTGCTGAGTGCCCTTTGGAGAAAGTACCGAGTCTAGTATCTTTTTTAAAAAACTAGTAATTTAAATAATTGAACTGAAGTGTGTCAATGCCAGTATGAACCAGCTAGGTACCTCACAGTTTGGAAGAGGCGACCATAAAACAGTTAGAGAAAAAAGTTTGATTGGCAACAGGAGCAAATGCCTGGTGGTAAACCTAAGGCAGTTCTCCAAAACACAAGCTGTGATGTGAAAGAATAGCAGGAAACAGTTGTGATTTGAATAGGGGTCAACAGTATAAAGGTGTTTTTGCAATTTATGGAATACAGAGTAGGACTAAAAGGAATGAAATAGTGAATATCATTCTGATCCTTTGAAGCGTGTGCATGTGGGGCAATACCACATTATTAAGGGGGATCGTTCTAAACATTGAAGAATATAAAGATGTTAAATATAGTCAAGAAAGTATAGAAAATGATAAAGACAACATGAAAAATAGGAGAAGGGAAAAGGAAAACGAGATAAGAAGAGAAGAGAGAGTTGGCATTTCGGATATTACCAAAAGAAGAATTTTTGTAAAGTTTGTGAAATTAGTGAAACTGTCTCCTTGGATGCTTTGAAGGCCACATTAGAAGTTAAGGATGAGCCAGGTCCAGTGGCTCATGCCTGTAATCCCAGTACTTTGGGAGCCCAAGGCAGGAGAATCTCTTGAGCCCAGGAGTTTGAGACCAGACTGGCCAACATAGTAAGACTTCATCTCCACAAAGAAATTAAAAAATTAGCTGGATATGGTGGTGCCCACCTGTAGTCCTAGCTACTCAGTAGGCTGAGACAGGAGCCTCAAACTTGAGCCCGGGATTTGAGGCTGCAGTGAGCTATGATCTTGCCATTGCTCTCCAGCCTGGGCAACAGAGGAAGACCCTGTCTCTAAATAAATAAATAATTCAGAAATTAAAAAGAAATCCTCTATCACCTACATAAGGCAACAAGAAAAAAAAAAAAGAAGTTAAGGATGAGCATGAGAGGACCTCATACAGTCTCTTTAAGTGCTAGGATTCCATGATACTTGGCTTTCTGGCTTGTGCCACTGAACACATCACATGTTTCTAAAAATTAAAACCTTAAACCTTACAGCTTGAGTGGCCGGTATATTTTTCACAGGATTCAAATCAGATTTCTGGCTTTCTCACCCTATGATCATCGTTCAGTTACATTTGTCTAACAGCCAAACAGACCTAGTAAGAGTGGAAACAATAGACCAGCTGAAATAATAGCAACAAGGGCCTTTCCTACCAAGATGGACTTTTTCCTCCCCCATTATGGACTTTATATCTGGTCCCAGAGTACTCAGAGCGCAATCTGTACACAGCTGGAAAATGCTGTTTCTGTTATTCTTTTGTTCCTTTATATTAACGGAAGCCCAGGGAAGTATGTTTACCTGGAAGTTTTGAAATGGATTGTCTTTCACTCAGTGTCCAGTGAGTAGCCCCACATGGGCACTACGGCAGCCTCGGCTCCCAGGGATGAGCGCCGGAACCAGGGCAATTAACCATGTACAAGTAATAACACTTAATTCAGTTCTGAAGCATTAAAGGGTCAATATTTCTTGCCAGGAACGGTTCCTGCCTCCTGGGAGGCAGGTGCGACTGACTGGGGTACCTCAGAAGGAAGTCATAGAAAGGAAATTACAGGATTGGATTCCAGGGCCACTGCTTGTCCAGTTAGGATGGATGAAACTGCAATGCACGCCCGAGTATATGTAGCACCAATGAACTCATAAAGGAACCTAATTTGTTATTTTCAACACCACCACCTAGAGTGCAATAAAAACAACCAGAGGATCTGTGCTTCTGAAAGAATGTGTTTCCAGCTGTGACTGAGAAGTTGTTGCCACATGAAGCTCTACCTGATACTAACTGAAGAGTAATCTGCAACCTCATTTCATAAAGTTGCATTTTTTTAAAAAAATTTCCTCTGTTCCTAAGAACCTTGTGTTTTCCTGCTACCAGTCTCAGAAATCGCCCCTTCCTCTCTGTTCCCTTCATCTGTGCCTCTCGCCCCTCCCACCCCAAAGCTCCACAAACGTAATTTTCTTTTACCAACAGTTTCATACTTTAATTGTGCCTCAGTTAATGGTTCTAATTTCCTTTGGTGGTCTCATTACTCCCAAATTAAGCTCCCCAGTGCACTAATATGTAAGCTTAGAATGATTTGAAAACCAAACTTGTTTTTCCACAAGGGCAAGATGCCTGTTGAAATAACAGTGTGAGATTAGATCTCTCTGATGAATGCCATTCACTAACTGATTGGACTGGATTTTACTGCCCACCTAAGGTCAAGGTCAAAGAATCTCTCTGTTGTTTAACCATCTCTTTTTTTCTGCTTAATCTGGATGGAAATAATAGCCCGTCTCTAAAGTATTTCTCTCTCTCTCTCTCTCTCTCTAGTATATATTTGCAGAGAGTAATCAATCCCCCTTGCTTCCCAGCTCCCTGGTCACTTATTCAGCTTTGTGTGTTGCTGATAAAAGTTATATATCTAGGGAGAAATGCAGCAGCACATAGTAGAGTGACAGAGCAGCCTTGGACTTTGTTTATTGACCATACTCTTGATTTCTAGGAAGATCCTCTGATCAGTATTCAGAGCAGTCTCTGAGATGCCTCATCACTGGGTCAATGCCTTTGTATACTAAGAGAAATAGAAAGAGATAAATAAACCTTCTCGCTGAGTTTATAAAAGTGGAATCTGGCCAAACTGCTTAACACCATTAAGCTTCATTCCTCATCCATAAAATAGGGATAATAATATAACATACATTGTGTGAAGATTAAATAAGACAGTGTATGTAAAGTAATTAGCATGGTGACTGAGAGGTTAGCACAGCGTAGTGAATAAGAGCATGAACTGGAGGTGGACTGTCTGCTCCAAATTTTCCTTTAGTCTTTGCTGTCTGTATAACTTAAGGAAAGGGAAACTTCTCATGCCTCAGTTTACCAATCTGTAAAATGGGGCAAAAATTAAATCTACTGTATAGGGTTATTGTGAGGATGAAATGAATTATTAATAGTAAAAACTGCTCAGAACATTACTTGGCACATGACAAACACTAAAAGTGCTTGCCAAATAAAAATGTTTGCCATTATTATCAGAAAATACTAGTAGTATTGCAGCTACTGAATAAGCTCTGGCCTAAAAAATATTGTCCTGAAAAGCTGATAAAATCAAAGTGAAGCAGTAAAGATTTAACCTCCAAGCATGCATAGACTAAGATGTTTCATTTACTTATAACAGAAAATTCAGAGATGGCGTTGACTTAGGGAGATCATCCGAGGAAGGGAGAAATCCCAGGTAACCAGGTTCTCTTCCCGTTCCTCAGGAACACTTGCACCAAAGGGAAACCTGACCTCTCAATTGAACAAAGCTGCCTTTTACACGTGAAAAGACAGGGCTAACAGGGTGATTATGAAGAGTATTAGTCCCCTGCAAGGAAAGAATTTAATGTAACTGAAGGTCACAGGAGGAGACAATCCCTAATTTATTCATTAGCAAAATAGTATTTTGTTTATCTTTTAAAAGGGTGGGGTCAGTTCAAAAGTGTGGTGGGGAATTAGATGTTTGGAAGTGGCAGTGTAGTACTTGGGGAAACTGCTGCTAAGGTTTGGAAGACAGCACATAACTATGCCCCTGTAAGGACTTTGCTAAAGCTTGTTGGTGTCTATTAGTTGGTTTGTCTTATGTTTTAAACTTGTGGTAGAATCCATAACTACAGTTACATGTGTGATCTAAGAAATCAAAACAGACAGCCCTTTTATCAACTAAGACTGATCCCAAGGTTAAGGAAACCAAGTTACTTGCCGGTGAGGCTTCTGGGCCTGGCTGGCATGGCAAGTTCTAAATTTCTATGGCTAAACTCCCCAACAGTGGGAGCTATCAACCCTGATTTACAACCCAGACGACTACAATTCTTATTGGCCAGAGGACGGGCCTTACGAACATTCCTTTCTGATAAGCAATGGCAAACTTCAAGCCAGTTTCAGCCAGTTTATAGAAGCTGGGCACAAATTGACTTTGTGTCCTACAGTTCACATTTTGAGCCAAATTTCGCCTCATTTTAATGCTAAAACCCTCCCTAAGTGACTATGGGATGCATGTTACAGACATGTTTACTCGATCCGCATGCGCTGGCTCCTCCCATCGATATGTATGATGCCGGCCCTGTGAGGCATAAAACCCAACCTGTCCTTCCCCCTTTGAAGAGAGAGCACCTTTGGTCCATGCCGGAGACTTGCTCTTCTCGTCTTACAAACCAGTATCACCAATAAAGCTCTCTTTTCTGCTATTTAGCCACCCTGGTGGTCTTTTGGATGACAAGTACAAGATACATCACCTATGTAACAAGCATGAACAACGAAAAGCTATTTTCCTAAACCTGTATTAATTTTGTCTAGCTTTTTAAAACATATGTCCAGAAGAACCGTCATATAGAGTGGTCTGGTGTGAACAGTGAATTAGGAGTCTTCTGGGTTAAGTGCCCTTGGGCAAATCGCTTCTCTGAATTTTTGCTTCTATCTCCCCTGCTTATCTCATAGGGTTATGAACACCAAATAAGGTGGAAAATGCGAGAAAACACTTTTTAAATGCGAAAATGGTATCAATGCAAAAATGTTATAAATGTAAATTTATAAAGGAGAGATTGGGAGAAGTAGGATGAGGAAAGGGAGCGAGAGAAAGACATCAGTGGGGAGAAGAGGGAAGTCAGATGTGAGGAAAAAATCAGTTTTTAAGATGTTAACTTCAGGTGCAAAAAGAAGGAAGTGTGGAAGCGTAAAGATATATGGTAAATGAACAATAGAAGGAAGCTAAAAATAAATCATGTATACCCATAAGAGGGAACATTATGTGGGTATTAAAAGCTATGCTTATGAAGTGTTTGAATGACATGGAAAACACTTATAGCACTAACTAAAAAGCAGATACATCATTGTATGTTTGAAGAGAATGCAGTCAATTGTATGAGAAAAGCATACAAAAGATTAGAAGGAAATATGGCAAAATTGGTTGCCTCTAGATAGTGAGCAATTAAAGGAGGTTGTTTTTATTCTTTCTGAAAATTACAATTTTCTTTAGTGAATGTGAGTCAGTTTTCTAATTAAAAACTAAACTAAATTAACAACAAAAGGTATGAGAAAAGCTAGATCAAGGAGGTATGTTAACTGGACTATCAGAAATATCCCAAAGCTCCTTTGGGGCCTAAATGTGGGATTGGTACTTAAAAGATGAAACACAAGCACCTCATTACTCCACTTAGTAGCATCCATTGTATAAGTAACAACAACAAAACAGCAGCCTTCAACTGTACACTGCTCATGTAGTTCCAGGAACCATTTTAAGTGCTTCATGCTGTTAAATAAAATTTATGGGAGGCTGTGGTTTTGGACTGCGCTCCTGTCCGGGCCCCAGCAGACCAGACCAAACCAGAATGGAGTTACTGTGCTAGGTAATCAAACTGTACTTTGAAATGGGCCAGTTAAAAACAAAACAAAACAGGAGATTTACAACCACCAATCCCAAGGGGCCCAGTCAACCTGAGGTAGCATGAAAGTAGTTTCTTCTGCTTTAACCCCATAAGGAAAGTATCTATGAAACAAACAATCTGCTGTTTGTTCCTTGTTTCTGCTTCCTTCAGCCTTTTCTGCCCCAAGCCCAGCCCTCTGCTCAGCTCCTCAGAGGGCCTTTCTGTTTTGAAGGTGGTCTCCTGCCCGGCTCCTGCATCACTAATGAAAGCCAATTAGATCTTGAAATTCAATTTGTTGAAATTTTATTCTTTCACAATATGCGGTAACTCATTGAATACTCACTAAGATCCCACTTTTAATATTAGTTTGCTAGGACTGCTGTAACACCTGTAACAATGTACCACAAACTGAGTGGCTGAGACAACAGAAATTTATTGTTTCACAGTTTTGGAGGCTCAAAGTCTGAAATCAAGGTGTTGGTAGGGTTGGTTCCTTCTGAGGGCTGTGAGGGAAGGATCTGTTCTGGGCCTCTCTCCTTGGCTTATAGATGGTCATCTTCTTTCTGCATCTCTTTGCATTGTCTTCCCTCTGTGTGTGTATCATTCTTCTCTTCACATGGTGTTCTTTCTGTAAGGACACCAGTCATATTGGAGTAGGGGCCCGCCCTAATCCAGTATGACCTCATCTTGACAAATTACATCTGCAACAACACTATTTCCAAATAAAGTCACGTTCTGAGGTACTGAAGTTTGGGACTTCCACATGTGAATTTTGGGAGGACACAATTCACCCCATAACACTCATAAAGAAATTTTACACCACCCCTCCTCCTGCCCATTTTACAGATGTAGAAACTAAGGCCCAGAGAAGTTAAGTAATTTTCCAAGGTCATAGGGCTAATAAGCGATAAAGTCTGGATTCTAATTCAGGCAGTCTGACTCTAGAGTCCATAGTATCTCTGAAAAGCTAGAGAACTACCATAGAAATAGATTCCAGTGTTTTTACACAGCCAGGCAAGAGAATAGTGTGGGCCAAGCTTGAGTCTAAGACTTCACTCTTGTGTGGACTGCCTTAAAAATTATCTTCTCAACTAGATAAGGCTGGATTCAGTAAGCAAATTTTACCCCAGTAGTCTATCCGTATGTGTCTGGTTTATATTCCAAGCTACCTCTTATCGGACTAGATTTGCGGACTCTACACAGGGTCAGAGTACAAAGCAGATGACATTAGAGCTGGTGAGAGTGCTTCCACATCAAGGGCCTGTCATTGCAGCACAGCCCGTGGCGGTAAATTTGAAGGTTTCTCAAATTTTCCACATTACAGGATTATTCGTCTGGTACTGTGGTTTGGCTGGGAGAGCAAATGAGCATTACCTTTGAGCCTCCTATTTGCTGCCTCCCCAGAAAAATTTCTGCCCCTGAAGCCACACAGATCCTCTTGCAGCAAGCTGAGGAGATGCCTACCCAGGGCCCATATGGCGAAGGAGGGAATGCCACCTACACCGGCCCTGCAGGGTTACTGGCTCCACGGTGTCCTGTTGATCCCTCAGGCCCTGGGGCCAGGTGATCAGGGCCACATTGGGGTACTCGCCCACGGCCCCGAGTGGAAAACCAGAGCCTGTGTCATGAGAATTTGTACAACCAACCCCGTGGAAGTCTAACCTGACTTCAGGGCATCTCTTAGCCCCTAACAAGTCACCATCCTCTATTTGATTGCTTAAATCACAAGTTTCCAATAGAAACTTCTTGCAGTTTTAGGGCTGTGAGATACTTCTGAGATCATCTATTCCTCTCATTTTATGGATAAGGAAATGGAGACCCAAGAAGCACCGTAGGGGAGTGTGTGGCAGAATCAGAGCCAGAGGCCGTGTCTCCTGACACCCCTATTCAACACTCCATTAGGGAGGCCCTAAAGGCTGCTTAGATGGTTTGTTTTATTTATATGAAAATAAATTTCCCCATTGCACATTACACTCAATCTTTGCTTTGCTTTCTCTGTTTGCTTCTTCATCTGTAAAATGAGGCCATAAAACCAATGAGTTAATACACATAAAGCACTTGAGATTGTTACTGGCATATAGAAAACAACCAATAGGCTGGGTGTAGTGACTCACACCTGTAATCCTAGCACTCTGGGAGGCTGAGGCAGGAGGATCACTTGAGCCCAGGAGTTTGAGAGTTCGAGGTTGCAGTAATCTAGGCTGATGCCATGGCACTCACTCTAGCCCAGGCAACAGGGTAAGACTCTGTCTCAGAAAAAAAAGAAAAAAGAGGCCGGGCACGGTGGCTCACACCTGTAATCCTAGCACTCTGGGAGGCCGAGGCGGATTGTTTGAGCTCAGGAATTCGAGAACAGCCTGAGCAAGAGCGAGACCCTGTTTCTACTAAAAAAAATAGAGGGAAATTATCTGGACAACTAAAAATATATAGAAAAATTAGTCAGGCATGGTGGCACATGCCTGTAGTCTCAGCTACTTGGGAGGCTGAGGCAGGAGGATCACTTGAGCCCAGGAGTTTGAGTTGCTGTGAGCTAGGCTGATGCCACGGCACTCACTCTAGCCAGGGCAACAGAGTGTGAATCTTTCTCAAAAAAAAAAAAAAAAGAAAACAGAAAACACTCAATAAAGGGGACATTGTTGTTGTTGTTATTCACGTTATTATCATAATCATTGTGTTAATTTCCTAGGGCTGCCGTAACACTGCTAGTAATACAAACAAGGTGGCTTAAAACAGCAGAAATTTATTGTCTCACAGTTCTGGAGGCTAACAAGTAGCCCTAGGGGTTCCTTGGCTTGTGACATCAGAACTTCAGTCTCTGCCTCCACCTTCACATGGTCATCTCCCTTCTGTGTCTGTGTCTCTTCTCTTCTTCCAAGGACATCCGTCGTACTGGCTTAAGACCCATGCTACTCCGGTATGACCTCACCTTAACCAACTGAATCTGCAATGACCCTATTTCCAAATATGCTCACTTTTACGGGTACCAGAGGTTAGTTCTTCAACATATCTTTTGTGGGGGGATATAATTCAATGCATAGCAATCATTTTCATTGTCAAATCAGCACATTTTAGAATGGCTATTTCCATGCAGGTTAAAGGTGATCACTTCCTTCTTGGCATGGCCCCTGGCAGAGCTGCCACAGAGCTTGCCTGTACTCATTCCTACCAGAAACTGATTTAGATGCCAGGCTTGTAGAAGTGTTAGATCTGCTGGAGAGAAAAGAAAAGAGGGATTTTAATTTGTGAAAAAATCACAAAGGCAACACATTAATGCAGCTCTCATGTTTTCATTAAGGAAGCTATAAAGAAAGTCAGAGTTCATGAGCAGAGTGGTTTCATTGTAGCCATTTATTTGTGACTAGCAATTTGTTAGTATTCTGGGTTTGCACATCTAATCCCCCTAGAAGTTTCTGAGGGGGAGAAAAGACAATGAACCTTGAAAAAAAAATTATGACCATTGCACTTCATGGGTACATTATCCTAGTACTGAGACTCTCCAGGACAATTCGTGTATTCAGAAGAGAGTAGGATGAGGAAAAATGCACACATAAGTGTATATGTATATGAATATAATATATATGCATATATGTATTATATATACACAAATGCATACACAAACATATATGCAAAGGATGAGTCTTTATCATAGCTCCCCAAATCCATTTATTATTTGCCATTGATAATATAAATGTAGGTTTACAAATGTTTCCAATAAATTCTGAGGGAAATGAGTAAATAAGAAAAACAATTTGTTGATGATTTGAAATCACCACTTTTCAATGTACTGTGAGCTCTTGCCAATTGACTCAAGAAGTGTAGATCATTTCCTCCCACTTGTTCTTCATGTCACAAACATCTTAAATTAGTAATTAATTCTGTGGCTACTGCTAAAATCTTGTTACTCCACCATATTGAAAGAATTATGGAGATCTTTTTTTTTTTTACCCTAATTTGTGAGCTTTGAGCTGTTCATCATTTTCCTGTGAGTCATTTTAAAACCCAGGATGCTGCTCAGCACCTCGAACAAAAGTGAGTTTATATGCTATTATTCAGCTTCTTCCACAGAGAGAACAGACTCTAATGTGCATCTAATTGAGTTAATATAATAAGTGTACTTTTCATGTGAGCAATTCCCTGGTGGGCTGCTGCTTTCTCCTTGAACATGAATCATAGGTTATGAAATCTATAAATCTATAAATAACAAAGCAAAATGTCTTATGTATCTAAAGGAGGAAAGATACCTTGTCACATCTTATTTTACATTAAAATTCTTTTTCAGTAAAGATAGGAAATTTATTTTCTAAATTTTTGACCAGTAGTAGATTTCTTGATTCTTTCTTGAGGTCAAAAATAAGGTAAGTGAACTAAAATGGATGACAAAATGTCCCTAACCAGTAATGATAATGTGAACCAATTTTGAGTGTCGTCCCAACTATGTTTTGCAAAGAACACACTATAGTTCTTGTCAGAGTATTTCGCATTGATTTTTTTTTTACATTAATAGTTTGCTCATTCCTGAATCTTGCCTGTTTAAATGGAACAAGCAGCAGTGACAGGCAGGAATGACTCTATTCTCTCTCATTTTCTAAAAACAGCCTCAAGCAAAATAACATTTTTTCTTCCTGCTTTCCTGATGAAATCAGGTAGCGGGATGGCATCTGTTCAGGAAAGAGGGCAGCAGTGTGAGGTCTCTATTGAAGCCTGGGCATTCTGATTTGAATCTAGATTTGTCTAGCATCTTGTAGGGCATCAAAATCTCCCAGCAATTGCTACCAAGCTTTTCCCTGTTCCTCCACCCATCACTTGACCAACCACGATGCTACTCTCGCCTTTCAAATCCCTGGAATACCATAGACTGATTCATTAACCAACATTTATTGAACAGCTATGTGCCAGACACTGCTCTAGGTGGTGGGGACTCAAACATACTGTCCCTACCTTCAGGGATAATGTCTGTTGATCTCTTAATTCCTGGAGTTCCCTAGAACACTTAGGCATTAGGCTCCAAACACCCCAGTGATCCCAATCTGGGTCCCATAGAACTGAGGAATCTGAAGGGAGTGAGTGTTAAATCAGATTTCTATCTTCCAATTTAGCTTGGGAAATTGGGAACTGAGGGAAAGATTCAGAAGAGAGGTGGGGTTGAAAACCGAAATTCCTCTGCCTTGTTCCTTTACGTAGTCTATAACCAGCCTTACCTGTGGACACAGTAAATTTTGGGGGTGGCTGGTGCTATTGTGAAGCCAAGTTGTTTATTTCTTTTTTTTTTCTCTGTGACCTTTGTAGAGAGGTATCCTGAGTTGTTTATTTTGCTCTGTAAACTTAAATCTTCTTATCTCCTCAGCTGTGTCATCAAAAACCAGAGAGAGGAGCAGGGACCGTGACTTCTGTTTCTTTGGATCTGCATATTGTGTTATGCCCAGTAGAGTCTACATACATGCTCTTGGGAGACATATAAATGCTTGTCATTGATTCAAAACCGAACTTGTCCTTGGTGTGAACGTACAGATCTGTGTGAGTACCAGCTGCTTGAAAGACAGCTCCTTTCTTACTCCCTGAATGGCTCTAATAAACATCAGCCTGCCAACCCGAGATTTCTCTCTCACACACTCAACACATGCTGACCACGTGGGTGGGAGATGTAACACCCTCTGGGGTAGTTCAAAAATTCCAAACCAACCTACCACTAAACACAGGGCTAGGTGCATGGTACAGGCTTAGAAGGTATTTGGAGTTGAAAGCAGTGCTCTGAGTGAAGTCTCAGGGAGGGTCCTTCTGAAATCCAGTCCCCATGAGTGTGACTTGCCCGAGAACCCCTCTAAAACACACTCCAACTCTGCTCTCCCCGCTCCCCACATTGCCCTGGAGGGTACAGGCATGGTGGGTGCCCTATCCTGAGGAACTGGGGGAGTTTATCTTTCTAGTAATGTTCCCCAGCTGTCATTTAGAAATAAAAGAAAACAAGTACAAGGATCCAGGAGGCCAGGAGCCAGTCAGGAGGTGGTCTTGCATATTGGTTACAGGCTCAGACTCTGGAGTCAGGCAAACCTGGATTCAAATCCAGGCTCTCTTGCTTGCCAGTTTTTGTGACTTGGTAGAAATAATGAACTTTCCTTCATGCTCGTTTCCTGATCTGTGATTAATAACAGTACCTATCTCATTTGTTTACGGTGAGAATTAAATGATGGCATTGATGGCAAGTGTTTAGCAGAGAGCCTAAGAGAGAGCAAGGACTGGAAATAAATGTTCCCCAAGAGCATTCTTCTGAGATGCTCTTTTATTGTGCTTCCTGGGATCCGTTCTGGCCTTTACGTCTCTTTGTGGCTGCTAGAATCCCTCTTCTTGAGAATTTCCTCTGCTTGGCTCCTCTGTCACTTCCCTTTCTCACCCATTGCACCACATCAGAGGAGCAGACTCTGAAACCCCCCAGCCTGAAACTCTACCTCCCAGGAATGGATGTTCCAAATGTTTCATGAGCGGAAGCCTTCGCAAGGAGATCTGAGAGACAATAGCCTGCCTCACCCCAGATCACTCTCCATCAAGCTCCTCTGAGCTTGTTAAAGGCATTTTGTAGCCTTGCCTGAATCAGTTAACATAATAAAGAGTAATTTTGCTTGGTTACAATTTATTAATGTCTTTTGATTTTATAGGTGTTAAAAGCTGTAAGCATACACTTTATGTTTGTTTTTATTTAAGTAATAACATGATAAAAATAATCCCAGCAAATTTCGCAGTAGTTTTCTGTTCTTTAAAAGGTTCTATGCATTTTGCAAGTTGAAAAAAACTGGTTTAAAGGATTAAAGTTGCAACATTTTAAGCCTTATTTATGAAATATATAACATGCCAATATTTATTATATTAGTTTTTATGTAAGTGCCTTATTAGATTCTAAGTTTTAAAGCAGAAATGGAATTGCATTTGTTTATGTATGTTGTACAGTGCCCACCACTGAGCTTTGCCTATAACATGTCTTCAATAACCCAGTCATGCTACAAATAGTTACTGAGCGTCTGCCATGTGGAAGCAATCTACAGGGCTTTGTGAGGAACACGGAAACAAGCAGGACACAGGTTTGTGGTCGGGGATGACAAGTGATACATAAACAGCCAACTACTATACTCGGCCTGAGGGGAGAGCAATTGGTATGGTCAGAAGTAAAAAATTCAACTGTAGAGGTTCGGAAAGGAAGCATGTACTTCTGGCTGGAGAGCTCACCGAAACTGCATGGAAGAGGAGGCATCTGAGCTGGAATTTGAAGGAGGTGTAAGATCTGGACATGCCAAGATGGTGCAGGAAGGCTTTGTAGACAGATGTAACAGCCTGACCAAGGGCCAGAGAGCACAGAGCACACACAGGGTACGGCCAGGAATCTGACTTGGTGGTGGGTATGCTGAGTAGGAGATGAAGCCAATAAGGCAGATTAGAGCCAAATCCTAAAGAGCTGTGGGGAGTTGTTCACGGAAGATTTCTGAATAAGTGAACCACATGAACGAATTGTCCTGGTACCTTCCATTTTCAAAGAGTAGAGGACAAATATCCTGACAAAATTTAATCCAGAACCACAGAGCTGTGAAGGATGTGATAAAACTGGGAGGGTAGAGGACTTCCTAGAATCTCCTGCCAAGGCCAGAGTGAGAACTTATCAGGAGCTTCTGGCTTTCGGGGCACTTAGAGCTGAAGCCATGCATTCGGCCCTTAGCTGTCCACATTAGTGTGCATTTCCTGCTCAGCCCAGCAAATCAGGTGGCTTATGAAGCACTCAGAGCCTCAAGGTCCATGTCAGCTAATGGAGCAAGTAAGTATTTCTCAAAGGTGAGTAAAACTCTGTGTAGTTCTTGCCTTTTAAGAGATTTCAGTGTAATAGGAAGAATAAGATTATCATTCAGATAACTGCTGTTTCTTGAAAACCTGTGCCCAAGGAAAAATGATCCATGAGAATGGAGCCTGCTGAGTGAGAGGGGGAAGAGATTGGATGTGAGATCCATTGAGGAGGCCAATTGAGCCCTCCATGAGAGGCACAGTGAGGAACTGAAAGTGAGGGCCATCAGTGGGAATGGAAAGAAGGGAAGATGGGAATACAAAGTGTAGGATTAGGCTGGGCATGGTGGCTCACGCTTGTAATCCTAGCGCTCTAGGAGGTCGAAGCAGGAGGATTGCTTGAGATCAGGAGTTTGAGACCAGCCTGAGCAAGAGTGAGACCCCATCATTACTCAAAATAGAAAGATTAGCCAGGCGTGGTGATGCATCCTTGTAGTCCCAGCTACTTGGGAGGCTGAGGCAGGAGGATTGCTTGAGCCCAGGAGTTTGAGGTTGCCGTGAGCTAGGCTGACGTAACAGCACTCTAGCCCAGGTGACAGAGCAAGACTCCATCTCAAAAAAAAGAAGAAAAAAAAAAAAAGTAAAAAGAAATAAAGTGTAGGTTTAAAACAAAGAGGGCATGTCACATCATTGGATATGAGATGAGCAAGAAAGAGTTCAACATTATCCTTGCATCTTGGGTATCTTGGGTGGTTAAGGAGATGATGGTGCCGTTACTCTATCAGTAAGGGCATGTTGGGGAATAGGCGAGTTGATGATGATCTTAGAATATTTGAGACATTAGTGTGGCCAGATTATAGGTGTCTTCATTCAGTGGTTTGCCCAAGGTATGGGACTGTGTGATGTTCACCTGAGTGGCCCCAGCACCCAGCACGATGCCTGATATTGAGACATTTCCCAGTAGATATTGTGGAACTGAACTGTTGAATTGAACTGCCCAGGACATGGATACTCTAGTTTGGTGTTGGGGAGGGGAAGGGATCCACTGAGAGGTGAAAGTTGAGGAAATAGGGTATAGACCACACAGGCAGAGGACAACACCATGTATTGAGGTAGCTGCACTGAACATGGGGGAAAGAAGAAAAGCCCATAAAGGAAACTGAGATAGATCCTTGCAAAGGAGAGGAGAACTAAGAAAATGAAGGGTCCCAAGAACATTGAAAAGAAAGGACTTCAAGAACAAAGGCTAGGAAATATTTTTTTTAAACAGGAGACTAAAAGCACCAGCCACTAGGAAAAGATCAATTTAATTAAGGTTAAAAACTTCTGTCCTTCAAAAGTAATCATTACAAGAGTAAAAAGCCACAGAGTGGAGAAGATACTGGCAACACATATAATTGATGCTGGACATGATGGAGACTATATGAAGAACTACTACAAACAAATAAGACAATGAAAGGCAACACAAAGGAAAAACAGGCAAGAGATTTGAAAAGGTACTTCATTACAAAAAAAGATATCCAAATGTCCAAAATGCCTGAAAGGCTCTCAACTGGCAACCATGGGAAAGCAAATTAAAAATACAGATCTACCCTTATGGCTAAAATGAATAGACTGATTATGCCAAGTTTTGGTGAAGATCTAGAACTATAGAAACTGATATACTGCTGGTGGAAGTGTAAGTGAGGGCAAACACAACACTTTGGAAAACAGTGTGGCATTGTTTACTAAAGTAGAAGATAATGCAATTTATTCCTCAGTAATTCTACTCTTAGGCAAATCTCCAGAAGAAATGTGTGCCCATACATCAAAAGACACACACAAGAGTGTTCATAGCAGTGCTATTCATACTATTTCCATCTGGAAACAACCCAAATCGCCATCAACAGCAGAATGGATAAATAAAGTGTGGTATATTGTGTGGAACACTATAAGAGCAATAAAAAAGTAATAAGCTACATCTAAATTTCAGGGAAACAGATAAATCTCACAAATATAATGTTGAGTGAAAGAAACCAGATTTTAAAAAATATATAGTGTATGGTTCCATGTATAGGCAAACTAAATGTTTAGGGACACACAGTAGCGGTGAAAGAATAAGGAAAAACAAGTAATTGATTTAAAAATCAGGTAGTGGTTGCCTTTAGGGGGTGGAACGGGAGCTGGAAGGCTCACAGCTCACTGCTAGGAGGGTGGCATTGTTTAATTTCTTGTCCTGGGAGGTGGTTACATGGGTAACAGTTCATCAAGTTGTATATTTATGTGTTGTGCATATTTGTATGCATATTTTACTTTAGAGTAAAAAAAGTTTCTTTTTAAAGATGGGAAAGGTAAAAAAAATTACAAATATTTCAGTCTGGGGTTTAGGTGGATAATAGCAGAGGAAAGAGGCTTGGCTTTGTGGGTTACTCACTGTTAGCCTTCAAGAGAGAAATTTCAGTAAGACAGTGAGGATAGAAGCCACATGTTAAGGGCTAGAGAAAAAATAGATTTTAAGGAAATGGAGGCCAATAGTAAAGACTTACAAAAAGTTTTTTGATGAAATGGAAGAGAAAGATGAGGAGGTAACTCAATTGGGTAGGAAGTTTAAATTTTTTATTCTATTTTATTTTTAAGGCTGTGAGAGACCTCACTATAAAGGCAAGATGGAGAGATTGAAAAATGCAGGTGCTAGACAAGATAATTGATAGATAGAGTCTAGGGTTATAAATGACAGGTGGCAGGACTGGCTGTCACAGGGAAGGGGTTACTTCCTCAGTGAAGGACATAAAGAAAGCTGTAGGAGATAGAATGAAGGGTATCAAAGAGGACAGCTGGGGCAGAGGGCCCCCTTCTGCTCAGTGACACAGAAGGTGAGAGGTGCTAAAGTAGCCTTGGGGACCTGAGAAAGGTAGACATCACCTAGGCAAGACCCCAGGGTCTCTGGGTAGCCACTCAGGTGCAGCTGAAGTTGGTAGCAATAGTCCGTGTGGATTCAATCAGCAAGGCTTTGGGGATTGTCTGGCAAATACAACAGCTTGGAAATAATAACAGTGAATGGGACAATGTCATTTACCACGATCTGTACACTAACGGTAAGGGCAAGCATTGCTGTACGCATATTTGCAGGGAAAGTTCAGAAAGCTGAAGCAGTCAGAAAAATGGTATTTCCTTTCTTTTATCAATAAAGTAACAGCGAAAATTATTTGCTGAGGATAGAGGGATTGAGAGTCTTAAAGAAAATGGAAAAAATATGAATGAGTCATTGAGGGCAGTGGAAGAAGAGCTGACCAGAGTAGTTAAGAGCAAGAATTATCTGGCAACACTGAGATCCAGGTTGAGGTTTGAGGCCATGAGGCTGCTGTTGCATGAATCCTCGTGGCTGTAGGATTTTCTCCATCAACACTTGGCTTCTTGGAGAAGGAAAAAGAAAAGTACAGTACTAATCCTGTACCATGTTTTGCTGGGTGGATATAGCAAGGGATGGGGGAAATTTCTTGAATCTTCAAGAAATTTGAAGATGATGGCAGAAAGTAGTTTAGAGTCTCATCATGGGGGCCAGGATTAGGAAAAGACAAGAGAGAAACTTCTAGATAAAATGAACCTCCCTGGTCAAAGAACGAGGACAAAAGAAGTGGAATCATGAGAACACTAGGAACACTGAATATTGTTGTAATGTGGAAGGATATTAAGACAACCATTCCAACTAGTGACGATTTCTAGGGTGGAAGTAGATGGCTTAAGTAGAGAGGATGTCATTAAAATAAGGAGGTCTACAAACTGTAGGGCTCGGTCATTGGATGCATCTCTTCAATGAACATCGAAACCTATTGATGACATATAGGTTTCAGATTTTATGCCAACTCTGATTGAACATTCTGGCTGCCAGGACATAGTGTTGAGAAGGATTCTGAAGCCATTTTAAGGGTCAGATAGAAAGAGTGCAAGAGTTGGGATGTTGAAAAAACTGAGTGAGTTATGATTCAGGAATTCAAAGAATGAGAGGTAGCAACTAGTTCAAGAGGAATGGCATGAATGCAATAAATACGAATCACAAAATTGATTTTCTTTTCTTTCTCATTAGGCCATACTTTTTCTCTCATCTCTCTTCAACTAGTTACTATCATGGATCCAAATCCCCATCTATTTTGAAGATGACATAAATTCTTCTTTTAACAGCATTTTTTGGGTTTTATCCAAAGGTCACTCAGTGGAAATCTGCACAGCAACACCCATACAGTTTTAAGGAATTCCAAACTGTTCTCACAGAACCCAATTGGGCTCTTAGAAAAGAAAGAAAATCGGACCGTTTATAGAAAATGTACTTTTATTATCTGTGAAATGCAACTGTCCATTTAAATTGTGATTGTTCTGTACCTGGAACAGTGGAAATATGGGCTAAGTTAAAACTCTACTTTATTGAGCAGGCATGTTATTTCAATTAATACTCACGATGGCCCTGTTGATCAGATACTATCACTACCACTTATTTTGTTATTTTAAATTATTTTAAAAATTTTGCCCTCCTGTGACAGAGTACAGAGGCAGGCATAGTATAAATTGAAAGTGTCTTTCTCAATACATCTCCTCTTACACCCTCAACCATTTTGCTGATAGAGACAGTCACTGTGAGATCAAAACACTTGTCAAAGGTTACACAGTTAGTGAGTGGAAGAGGTGGCATGGAAAGCCAGGTTTGTGTAACTAGAGACACTCTGTTTTATTATTTAAACACCTTGTCTAGCACTGGTTTTTCAGGAAGGGTATTACAATGAGGAGAAAAGGTAATCAGCAGAGATTCTGTGAACTGCTTTGTGTCTACTAGTAACTAAACAGAAAGATGAGGCAATGTCAAGAAAATAAAAACTGCTGTGAATAAACAGATTTTATTGAGATAGACTAACTTAAGCTGGCTCTGTCTATGGTTCTGGACTTGCTTATCAAAGCAACTGACAATAACTAAGATATGGAAACAACTGAAGTATCTTTCCAGCCAAAGATGGAGTAATAGGGACAGAATTTACAAAATCCAACAATGGATGAATGGATAAAGAAAATGTGGTATATACGTGCAATAGAATATTATCCAGCTATAAAAATGAATGAAATTCTGTCATTTTTGACAACATGGATGAACCTGGAGGAATCATCTTAAGTGAAATAAACCAGATACAAAAAGACAAATACCCAATGATATCACTCATGTGTGAAATCTAAAAAACAAAAAAGTGGATATCATAGAAACAGACAGTAGGACAGTGATTACCAGACCCTGGGGAGGGGTGTACGGACGGGAGGATGGGGAGAGACTGGTTAACAGATGCAGAGTTACAATTAGATAGGAGGAGTAAGTGCTGGTGTTCTATCGCACAGTGGAGTGACTGTGGTTAACATAAACTATTGTACATTACAAAATGGTTAGAACAGACGCTTTTGGATGTTCTTACCACAAAGAAATAATAAATGCAAGAAGTGCTAGATATGATAACTACTCTGATTTGATCATTATATGACATATATATATATCAAAACACCAAATTATATACCATAAATATGTATAATTACAGTGTGTCAATTTAAAAAAAAAGCAAGCGACTTTCTTTCCAGCCAAAGAAGGAGTAAAACAGGGACAGAATTTACCTTCCCATCTGATAAAAAGAAAAACCTAAAAAAAACCTGAACAAAATACATGAAATATGAAATCAAGGTGTCAGCTGGGGTGGGGGGAATATGAAACAACCAAGACCATGGATATCAGCGACGCAGGACACCGCGTCCTATGATTGCCCCAGGTCACTTCCTGGAGAGAACGTCCAAGCTGTGGCACAGGCGGGTGAAGGCAGCTGAGGCCCAGGATTCTCTCTGAGTGGAGGAGATGAGCGGGGGCGGGGATTCACACATAGCTGGGATTCACGCAGAACCAGGAATAATTCTTGCTCCCGCTAGCCACAGCGGAAAACCTCATAATTCATAGTGCATCAGATGGAGTATTGAAAAGATCTTCCCTCAAGAGAGGAGCAAAATTAGCTCTGGAATAAGTGCTGCTCTGGTCTCACCTCAAAAACCTAGAAGCTAAGACCCAGAAGGATTAAACCATTTCTAGATAACTTAATTGTGTACCAGAACAAATCTCATCAATACTTACAGGAAATTACAAATACCCAGCATTCGACAAGGTAAAATTGCCAGTGTCTAGCATCTAGTAAAAAATTATCCAGAATGCCTCTTCCTTGATCCATGTTCTCAGCTCTGGTCAATCTGTTCCATATTATTTCAAACTGCACCCTAGATGGCAAGATGGCATGTGTTAAATGTGTCTCTCTCTGCTCCCTGTCACTTTCTCTGAGTTCTCAGCAGCTTCCACCAGGCTACTGAAACTGCATTCCTGCCCCTGAAGCCCTCCAGACCTCACCTGCTTGCTCTTTGCAGAAGTCGTCCGAGGCACCTTTTAGAGGAGATGCAAAACACCAAAACAAAAACCCTAAAACAAAACAAAATAAAGGCTCCAGCCATTTCTTCATAGTTCATTTACTCAGAACTACTCCTTTGGGAGTGAATAATACAGTTTGTCTGAAAATTTCTTTATCTTATGATGTCACTCAATATAAAAAACAACCAACAGTAGGTTTAATATACAGTAAAGCAGTTTAATGATGGGAAGATTTGCATTCTGAATACTCTTCTGAGTAAATGTCTTCAAAGATATAAGAAGCTTATGATTTAAAGGCAGAAAATAAGGAAGGTTTTAAATGTGACTCAGTTGGGTAAATAGAACCAAAAACATATAAATTGGAAAAGAAGAAGTCAAACTATCCCTGTTTGCCAATGATATGATCTTATACCTAGAAAACACTAAAGATTCCTCCAAAAGACTCCTAGAATTGATAAATGAATTTAGTAAAGTCTCAGGTTACAAAAATCAAGATACACAAAGCAGTAACATTTCTATATGCTAATAACAGCCAAGAATCATATCAAGGACTCAATCCCATTTACAATAGCTGCAATAAAATAAAATACAATTAAATAACTTGGAATATACTCAACCAAGGAGGTGAAAGATCTCTACAAAGAGAACCACAAAAAGCTGATGAATGAAATTGTAGATGACACAAGCAAGTAGAAAAGCATTCCATGCTCACGGATTGGAAGAATCAATATTGTTAAAATGTCCACACTGCCCAAAGTAATCTACAGATTCAATGCAACTCCTATCAAAATACCAATGTCATTTTTCACAGAATTAGGGGAAAAAAACCCTAAAATTCATATGGAACAAAAAAAAAAGAACATGCAGAGCTAGAGCAATCCTAAGCAAAAAGAACAAATTTGGAGGCATCATATTAGCTAACTTCGAATTATACTACAAGGCAATAGTAAGTATGGTTCTGATACAAACGTAGACATATAGACCAATGAAACAAAATAAAGAACCAATAAATAAAGTCAAGTACCTATAACCAACTGATCTTTGACAAAGTAGACAAAAACACACACTGATGAAAGGACACCCTGTTCAATAAATGGTGCTGGGAAATTTGGATAGCCTCACGCAGAAGAATGAAACTAGATCCCTATCTCTCACCATATATAAATATTAACTCAAGATTGATTAAAGACATAAATGTGAGACCTGAAACCATAACAATTCTAGAAGAAAACCTTGGAAAAACTATCCTCAACATTGGCCTAGGTAAAGAATTTATGATTAAAACCCCAAAAACAAATGCAACAAAAATAAAAATAAATAAATGAGACTTAATTAAACTAAAAAGCTTCTGCTCCGCAAAAGATGTAATCAACAGAGTAAATAGACAACCTATAGAATGGGAGAAAATATTCACAAGCTATACATCTGACAAAGGCCTAATATCCAGAATCTATAAGGAACTCAAACAAATCAGCAAGAAAAAAATCCCAAATATTCCCATTTTAAAGTGGGCAAAAGACATCAACAGACATTTTTCAAAAGAAGAGAAACAAATGGCCGAGAAACATATGAAAAAATGCTCAGTGTCACTAATCATTACAGAAATGCAAAATCTTTTGTAGGCGTTTGAAATAACTTATTTTTTCAGGAAAGAGTAAGCCAATAGGCCAGGCGTGGTGACTCACGCCTGTAATCCTAGCACTCTGGGAGGCCAAGGCGGGCGGATTGTTCAAGCTCAGGAGTTCGAGACCAGACTGAGCAAGAGCAAAACCCCGTCTCTACTAAAATTAGAAAGAAATTAATCGGACAACTAAAAATATATAGAAAAAATTAGCCGGGCATGTTGGCACATGCCTGTAGTCCCAGCTACTCGGGAGGCTGAGGCAGAAGGATCGCTTGAGCCCAGGAGTTTGAGATTGCTGTGAGCTAGGCTGATGCCACAGCATTCTAGCCCAGGCAAAAGAGTGAGACCCTGTCTCAAAAAAAAAAAAAAAAAAAAAGTAAACCAATAATTTAGTAAGAGGAGGGCACATGGTCACAATACTTGTGGAAAAAGGATATTCCATCTAGTATCTATAATGTTATACAAGATTTTTAAAATGTGTGATCTTCTTTGAGTTATGAGTAAGAAAGAAAATAAAAAGACATTAATAAAATAGACCCAATAAATATCAATTTATTGGGTCCACTTATTATTAATTTATGTCAACGGTTGTCTAACATTATACAATCATTGCCCACACCTGAATGATATTCACAGGTTCAGGTGAAAATTGTCTGTCAAATTTAAGTATTTCTTATTTCAGCATCTTATTTTACTATCTTCTGTAGCCTTCACGGTAGATGCATTAATGCTTCCTGAACCAGAAATATCAGTATGTGAGCTATCAAGATCTCTAAAAACTAGTTTTATTTCAGTTAAAAAAGTAGAAAACAGATGATACCTCAAAAGGGAGCAATTTGAAGATACACTGAACATATTAACTTTTTTTATAGCACTATTTCTCTCTCAGGGCTACTCAGAATTATACACTAAACTCATAACAATTACTTTTGTGGTGAAACAAGTTGTTGTCAGTTGAATGTTTGCAGCTGCTTTCTTATTCAGAACCAAGTTACTTCTGTTTTTACTTTTCAACTAAGTTGAAAAATGCATACCTTGACACCTGAAAATTGAGAATCAATATGAAATTACCATAGAAGAAAAAGAGAACTTTAACAACATTAATTGGGCAAAAGCACTTACTAGATATAGAAAGAATATACTTCAAAAGTATAAAAGCCATATGTAACAAACCCACAGCCAACATCATACTGAATGGAGAAAAGTTGAAACCATTCCCCCTAAGAACTGGAACTAGACAAAGGTGCCCACTGTCATCACTTCTGTTACATAGTGCTGGAAGTCCTAGCCGGAGCAATCAGGCAAGAGAAAGAAATAAACGGTATCCAAATTGGGAAAGAGGAGGTCAAACTATCACTTTTTGCTGATGATATGATCATATATCTAGAAAACCCCAAAGACTCCACCAAGAGATTCCTGGAGTTGATAAATAAATTCAGCAAAGTCTCAGATTACAAAATCAATGAACATAAATCAGTAGCATTTCTATACAGCAATAACAGTCAAGCTGAGAGTCAAATCGAAGACTCAATACCATTCATAATTGCCACAAAGAAAATAAAATACCTAGGAATATACTTAACCAAGGAGGTGAAAGACCTCTACAAAGAGAACTATGAAACACTGAGGAAATAAACTGCAGATGACACAAATGGAAAAACATTATGCTCATGGATTGGTAAAATCCACATCGTTAAAATGTCCATATTACCTAAAGTGATTTACAGATTCATTGCAATCCCCATCAAAATACCAAAATTATATTTCACAGATACACAAAAAATAATTCTATGCTTTGTTTGGAACCAGAAAAGAGCCTGAATAGCCAAAGAAATCTTAAACAAAAAGAATGCATCTTGAGGCATCACATTATCAGACTTCAAACTATGCTACAAGGGTATAGTAACCAAAGCAGCATGGTATTGACACAAAAATAGAGACATAGACCAATGGAACAGAACAGAGAACCCAGATATAAAACTATCCACATACAGCTAACTGATCTTTGACAAAGCATATAACAATATACATTGGGGAAAAGAAACACTATTCCATAAGTGGTGCTGGGAAAATTGGATAGCCACACGCAGAAGAATAAAACAGGATCCTTATCTCTCACCACTCACAAAAATTAATTCAAGATAGATAAAAGACTTAAGGTTTCATCTCTTACACTTGAATGTAAGGCTTGAAACCCTAAGAATTCCTGAAGAAAATATAGGAAGAACTTCTTTTCTTCGGCCTAAGCAAAGAATTTATGACTAAGACCTCAATGGCTATTACAGCAACAACAAAAATAAATGAGAAATGCAAATTAAAGCCACAATGAGATACCACCTTATTCCTGTCAGAATGGCCATTATCAAAAAGTCAAAAAAAAAAATAGATGCCAGCACAGATGTGGTAAAAAGGGAACACTTATACACTGTTGGTAGGAATCTAAATTAGTACAACCTCAGTGGAAAATAGTATGTGGAGATTTCTCAAGGAATTAAAAGTAGATCTATCTTTCAATCCAACAATCCCACTACTGAAAATCTACCCAAAGGAAAAGAAGTTATTTTATGAAAAAGACACCCGCATTTGTATGTTTATTGCAGCACAATTTACAATTGCAAAGATATGGAACCAATTTAAGTGCGTTAAGTGGATTAAGATGAGTGGATTAAGAAAATGTGGCATATATGTATACCATGGAATACTACTCGGGCATCAAAAAGAATGAAATAATGTCTTTTGTAGCAACTCGGATGGAACTGGAGGCCATTATCCTAAGTGAAGTAACCCAGGAGCAAAAAACCAAGCACTGCATGTTCTCACTTACAAGTGAGAGCTAAGCAGTGGGTATGTGTAGTCATACAGAGTGACTTAATAGACACTCTGGTTGGGAGGGTGCAGAAGAAAAAAACACCTCTTGGGTAGAATGTACACTATTCAGGTGATAGGAATATTAAAAGCCTAGACTTTTCTACTATGCAATTCATTCATGTAACAAAAAACCACTTGTATCCCCTAAATGTATTTAAATAAAATAAAAGAAAATAAAAATTTATTATAGCCCCATAAAAATAAATAAAATTCAAAACATATGCTCTAAAAATATCCACATCCTCACATGCGGTATGCTCTCCTTGTGTAATTAAGGCATGTATTTTAGATATTTTTCAGAAAGAATCTGATTTCATTCTTGGAGAAAAGCTATTAATATTAAATTCCAAGATTTATGCTTTGTGCAATCTCAGTTTCCTTATTTAAAAAGCCTCAGGCAGTAATAATATATCAAAAACAAAATCAGCATTGAAAAGACTTTTAAAATGGAGTGAACTGCGATAATCTCCTCCTTCCCAGAGGCAGGTCTCCCAGGCTGGGGATAGAGTCAGGATTCACCCAGAAACCCCTGGTATCCTTGAGATGTCCTCTTAGGTAACCAAAAGGACAAGTATTCATCATAATTCTACCATGTGCCAGACTCTGTGTTATGTGCCAAAGATTTAGACTAAAATGAAGAGAAGATCCAGTCTCTTACTTAGTGATGTTCTCATTCAGGGGGTTTTGGTTTGGCTTCCTCTGCTACTTTATTCCATATTATCTAATGGCTAAAAAGCCCCTGTTTTATAGTCCAGGCATCTTTCTGTGAGTGTCTGGAGGGAGCAAAACTGTGAAGGTAAACAGAGTTTTATCTCTCGTCCCTCCCTCCCGCCCTCTCCTTTGTTCATGCCCTTCCCTGGCTGTCTGGCTGGGTGGGGGGAACTGCCCGTGTTGGAAGACTTAGCGGAATACCGCATTCTGTCCAGCTCCTCCTCCAAGCACTGCTCTTCACTCCGTCTCCTCATGACAGCATCCCTCTTTCCCGGCTCCGCTTATTCTTAGAGCTCTAAGACCCCTGTGGTATATTTTGGCGCACTTCCAGCCCAGTGAAACTCAGCTCTCTCCTCAGTCTTTTTTTTTTTTTTTTTAATTTTTGAAATTTATTTCAGCATATTATGGGGGTACAGATGTTTCTGTTACATATGTTGCCCTTGCCCCCACCTCCCTCCCTAAGTCCGAGTTTCAAATATGTCCATCATTTGGGTGGTGCACATTAACTGATCAACACATAAGTGCACATATAAGAATAACATCTATTGGACGTTGGGCGGGGGGAGGAGGGAGGAGAGGAGGGGTATATGCATGCACAAAGATCATGTACTTTTTCATGGTTGCAAATTTCTTTCTTTACCTCTCCGAAGACAGGAATGATGACTTCTTTATAATTTTTCCCTTCTTGCGATTTATTTAACTCACATTATTCTGTTTGTTTTGGGCTCTTTCGTGTTACAGTTTTGAAATATCCTTAACAGCTCATACCTCAAAGTGGGAAACAACTGCTACAACAAAACCAGAGTGGAGGCCGAGGGCACAGGGGAGGCCTGGCTGTCACACTCACACCAGGATGAGCCATTGGTCCACTTCCGCAGAAAAGCCCCTTGGCTTGGTCCAGATCCTCCAGAGAAGACACTTCCCGTGCTGTCTGGAGAGTGGGGCCTTTCTGCCAGTATACTGGAGGCGGACACGAAGTATGGGAATGTTATTCATCCACTCAGTTGTGTGTACGTCCCCTATTACAGAGACTCTCTCTCTTATCTCCAGAAGATAAGTACATCCAGACATCCACTAAGGCTTGGGAGGAGACTGGGAGATGTAACTGCTTCCCAAACAGCTCTCAACCAATACGGATAATTTTAGCCTCCTTTCACTCCAGCTTTCAGAAATATGTTACCACTGGTTCCTGGGACTTTGAGAAATTCTATCACGTCAACAGGCTTGTTCCTCACATCTGCTAAATCTATTACCGCATAGATTCTACTCCTAGCTTCCAAAATATTGTTGCTGTTCTCTCCACTCTTGCTTTCTATATCCTTGTGGGTCAATGCATTTTTAAAAAAAAAAATCTCTTTCCTGTTATTTTAATGCAGTCTGTGGTGGAAACAAAATCAAGTGCCTATCTTCAATCCATGATCATCATTTGAAACAGAAGTTCCTTTTTTATGCATTTTCGTGCATTTTCTGAGGTTTCTACAATAACTGTATTACTTCGTAATAAGAATATGAATATATTTGGTAAAACAATCTAATGAAGTGACACTTTGAATATACGAAGGTAATAAGGCTGACTTTCTCCCCTTTGGGATTTCCTCCAGATATCCATTTATCTATATCTAAATAATAAGAAAGCTGAAATATTAAGGGAAATTTTATTTTATACAATGACCATTGTTCATAATAATAACCTTGAAACATGGCCACATCCTAAGGAGGCTTCTAAATCATTCCCTTTCAGCATAATTATAACAGATGCTATCTTTCATATGACTATTTCTGAACCTTAAATTATCTTCGATGAAGAGACCCTGGGGAATGAGAGCAAATCAAATCACTACTGGAGAATTTCCTGAAAAGCTACCAAAAATAAATGAGCACGTGTGCACACACATCCTGCTCCGCAGAGGCCACTGCAGGTCAAAGAGCTGACGTAAGTTCCAGTGAGTTTGGCTCAGCTCATTGATAACCCACTAAAGCATTCTTCTTTAAGTATAATAATTCATTGTAAAATCTCCAAAATAAGAGTCTTTTAAGAAATAGCGATGTGCTAGAAATGAGAACTCTACTTCAGAGTGGGCTCTTTCTCCCATACACTAGTGGAACACCGCCTCGGGCAGCTGGCCCATGCTGCTCTGACCGGGAGTTAGCTGTGGGCCTGATTTACCCCCACACCAGGCTGTGTGTTTGCTTCTCTGGGGGAGAGTCAATGCCTGGTTATGTTTATATTTTCACATTTCTCTATAATACTGTCATACACAAAACAGGGTAAAATTAAATGCCCTTCCATTTCACGTAAAGGAATATAGCCACCTTCTTTTTCAACATGCATCAGGTCATGAGGAAGGAAAATAAAAAGAGAAAGGAGAAAAAGGAAGGAAAAGGTCAAGAATGTCAAAGGCTTTTGAAGATTCAAAGGGAGAGAGTAGGAAACATGCCACTGGATTTGGAAACAGAAATCCAAGCGTATCAGAAATAAGAAAAAGGTGCCAGATGTCATTATTATTTAACATTACTCTGGAATTACTAGATAGTACAATGAAATAAGAAGCATTAAAATTATAAAGGAGGAAATAAAATTGTCATTATTTATAGATGTTATCATGGTCTATCTAGACAACTCAAAATAATCAGCTAAAATCTTACTGGGAACTATATAAAAGGTTAGTAAGAAAGCCAGAGACAAATCTAATCAATTATATGTTTTCAATGAAAAAATATTAGCCAGTGGAAAAATATAATGGAAAAAGATACTGGGCAAATTGATAATGACAATGATAATAATAATAAAAGTAATTGCTCACATGCAGTGAATGCTAACACTCCGTTAGGCACTGTGCTGTACATTTTACCCTATCTCATTTAATCCTCACAATATCCCGAGGAGGTTGTGACTCTCAATATCTCCACTTCATAAATGAGGAAACTAAGGCTGAAGAATATCAACGATTTGCCCAAGTTGCAGAGCAGCAGGTGAAGGTGCTGTGTTCCCCGGCGAGCCACACTCTAGCTGATTCCAGAACCCATATGTGCAACAAGGAGTAAATTTAGGGAGAAGAGAAAATTATAAAGTGTAAAAAGGACATCTAAAAACTCTAATAAACATAGCTCTATTGTTCCTTGATAGAAAGATTTAATATTATAAAGGTATCTATTCTTCTTAAATTATAAATTCGATGCAAATAAAAAAAATTCTAGCAGCATCCTCTTTCCTTTTTTCCTAACTTTTCTCTCTCATTTTCTTTTTCTCATCCCCTTTTCTTTTAGTTCTTTATTTCTATCCTTCTGATAAAATAGTTTATCTGAAACTAGCCAGGGAAAGTACACAGAAGAGATGAGCTAAGGGGTCTTGTCCTACCGAACACTGAAACCTACACTAATGCCACAAACATTGCAGTCGATGCACATGAATACACAGATTAATGGAACAGAACAGGAAAATCAAAAATAGTACCGAGTATTCACAGGACTTACTATTACACATAACGTAAAGGAGCCATTTTTAATGAGATTGGCAAGGATAAAAAAATTCAAAACATTCGATGTTGGAGAAGGTGGAAAGCGTGGTTTGACACGTGGTTAGTGGGAGTGTAAGCTGTATACTTGTTGGGGTGAGCAATGTGTACACATATTATAATAACACTCTCTGATCCAGTAATCTCAGTATTAAGGATTTTTTAAGGAAAGAAGTCGCTAAGTTAACCACAGTATTGTTGATTATAGCAAAACACTGGAAATTAGCTAGGTGTACAATAATAGAGGAACAGCTCAATAAATTTTGGTACATACTTAAAAGCAACTTATGTACAGTCATTTAAAACTCTGAAGCACATAAACAACATAAAAAGATGTATCAACAAGCTGATAACAGCTTACACAATATTATCTTGTAAGGAATATCATACATTTATTTACACATTCATATGCAATACATATGTAATGAGAGAAAAATAATGAGAAAGATAACATTTATTGAATACTTACACTGTGGACCAGAAACATGTGAAACACTTTAATTGCATTATCTCATTGTTATCTTCACAACCAATCCTGTGAGGTGGATACTATGAATACCATGGCCCTCTTTTGAATGACGAAAAGAGACTTAGAGAGAGTGGTGACTTTTTCAAGGTCACACAACTAATTAGTGGTGGAGTCAGATCAGAACCCCGGGCCATTCCCCACCGTGCTCAGGGGCCCCCAGGTGCACTGGTGCCAGTGATGCCGTCACTGACAGGAGGGCTTGAGAGATGTTGGCTGCTGCTTCGTTTTGTTCTGTATTGTTTGAATATTCTACCATGAATATGTGTTGTATTTGGAGACAAGGGAACAAAAAGCAAAAAGAAAGCAAGCAAAGGTGACCTTTGCCATGGCAATTTCAATGGGTGGATGGAGATGAACACGTCTCTCAGTAAGCTGAAGAGTAAAGGAGATGAGAAAAAGGTGGAAAGTATACTGAATGATTGACAAAAAGTGGCAAAAATACCTTCTATAAAATAGTCAATCAATGGTACAAGCACAAATTAGCATAACCCTACCAGAAGGTATTTTAGCAATATGTTACCAAAAAATGAAAATAGGCACGTTCTTTTTTTTCCAGAAATCTCATTCCCAGAAACTTATCTAAATGAGATAAGGAGGTAAAGACACGCAAGTTACACACAAAGTTACTCAATCCCCCTCAGCCTCAGTTTCTTTATCTCTAAAATGGAAATAAAAATACATGCCTCATAGGATTGTTGGATTAAATGAGATAAAATAGTGCACAGTGTCCACATTAATAAAAACGCACTAGTTCTTTTCTTTCCCATCACTCACTAATATGTAAAACTTAGAATGAATATATAAACTTCGATCAAAACTCCAGGATAAATCATCTAAACTGGTAATTTCTACATAATTTTGCACTAAGGTATTATGAAACACTAAACTTAGCTTTAAAGTTATTCAGAAATAAACCTATGTTATAATACTTTGACACTTTCTCAATCTCAATTAGCACTGAACTAATTAACAAAACTGTTTTATACACTACAGTGAGTCACATTTTTCTTCCTTCTTCCCTAATCCCTGGTGTGTTGTAAGAGTGATTGAGTATCTAATTACTTCTTAATTGAATGCACATATTATACATTTTTCACTAGTTCAAGCTTAATGCTTTTAGTCCAGAAATCAAAGTCAATGAAATTAAGTTGAATTGGGATTTAAGTAACTATTATAATGAGAGAAGTTTTGTATTATGTCTAATTGTAAGTAAATGTGTGTTTTAGCCTTATTTCCTATGGAAATATTTCAGGTACAGGAATGTGCTATAAATGACTAATTTAGATGATTAATAACATTGTTATTCTTATTTATAATCTTTTATTTCTCATTACAGCAATTTTATCGGTGGGACCTACTAAATATAATCATTCTTTAAAAAAAAAATACCATTAGAGAACCATTGATTGTACCCATAATAAGAACAAACATTCATATCTGCAAAAAAATGACATGAGTTTTTCTGCAACATAAAGATTGTTGGAATTTTCACATGCTACTAACAGAAGGAAAACAAAAATTTTGGAATACCTGGAATATAAACAGTTATATTCATCAAAACTATTTATTTAAAAAAATCTATAAAAATAATACCATAGAAACAGCATTCCAACTCAGTTAACAATTTATAGAACTTATTTCATGAAGTTGCTTTTTTCCTTTTTGCATTATGTAGGGGTAAAGAAACACTGAAGCAGGTGTTCTCAGACAACAAAGGTTTATTTGCCTGGTTTTTTTCTAGGTATGGGAAGTAACCATCTGGAATAATTTATTTGAAGACCTCTTGAGGCAAAAGACTAAAGAACTTTTTGAGATCCAATTCAACTCCACACTTCTAAATATTTTCTGTAGACAAGCCCTAAAGACCTTTAAGAGTTTTTAATAAAATTCATAAAAGAATAAGCAATAAGAATTCAAAGCAATAACAACAATAAGAATTCAGATATTTTGAAGGGGTTTTAAGAAGCAACGTAATGGAGAACAGACCCATCTAAAACCAACGTGGTTTTATTGTTTTAACAGCTTATTTGTTTTGAGATGTTACCTAGTGGCAAATTTCTTGACTGGAGAAGCCTTCATATTACCTAACTAATATTTCAGATTCTGTCTAAAGTACTGAGCATTATCTATACCATTTCGGCTTTATATGTTATCAAAACAAGTTTTAACTTGAGTGTTTAAGTAAAACTGAAGTAGCCAAAAGAACAAGGCTGACCTACATATGCCAACATAAAAATATCTCAAAGAACTACGTTAAATGAAAAAGGTTGTGTCTGATATATTTTTATTAAAAATATTTTAAAATAGATTGTTTTTCACCCTTGTGAGGGTCATGTCACTGTCTACCGTTCTCTTACATGGTTCCTTCTCTAACCTACTGAATGTTTATGTCCCACAAAAATTCATATGTTAAAATCCTAACCCTCAAGGTGACGGAGGTAAGGCTTTGAGAGGTAATTAGATCATGTGGGCAGGGCCCTCACGATTAGGATTAGTGATCTGAGACAAAAGAGATCCCAGAAAACCAGCCCCTTCCACTATGTGAGGACACAGTGAGAAGGAACCATTCTACAAACCAAGAAGTGAACCCTTACCAGACTTGGAATCTGCCAGAGTTTTGATCTTGGACTTCTCAGCCTCCAGAACTGTGAGAAATGGATTTCTGTTGTTTAGAAACTACCCAGTGTATGTTATTTTGTTACAGCAGCCCAAATGGAAGACACATAACCCTTTCCCTTCTTCAGGAGATGGCTTCCATCTCTAACAAAAGGGTCTGGGTAAGTTCTTCCACACGACCATGACATAATCCTTTCCTCGCTTTCATGCTATTTCATTTCCATTCTGAGATTTCGGATTCTCTAGGTCTCACCACATGCAAGCAATTTGCTATATATAAGCATCAGGATCATAACTTATACACAAATGAGATGAAAATATTAACAAGAAGGTAGATTGTGGGACGTCAGTCATTTTATCATGTTTCTGTACTTCCTTGATAATTGCTAACACCTACCTAGATATTGTAGATCTAACACAGATCAATTTTCCAAAGCCCATTTTCAAAAGACTTCATATATAATATCTGAGACATTTTAAATCAGATGCCAATAATAGAATGGCAATAACAAAGCATAATACCCCTCCTCCCCAAGGGCAGATATTGCCAATCGATTATATGTCATTCATTCCCACTGTGCTCAGATGTGGATTCAGAATTCTTCTCAACACTCTCCAGACAGCTAGTATTCAGTCAGAGTTAGCATACAAGTTTGAGTGCTATATGTCATCATGCTGTGTATCTTCATCAATCTTGTTTTAACAGTCCTGTGTAAAAGAGAAGGGAGATGCTCTTGCAACAGTCTAGAGGAGATGATGCTAACTTTATGGGTTGTGCTGATGAAGATGGGAGACATATAGATTGCTTTGAGAGCTGTGAGAGGGCAAATCTGCAGATAATTGCAAACATGGAGCGACATGAGGAAGAGAGGTGTCATGTAAGACTTGGGTTTCAAAGAAAAGTGGAAGACAGCCACGTCTGTGAAGGAAGACCATAAATTCAATCTTGTGTATGTTGAGTTTGAGATGCTTTTGACATATCCAAAAGAGAAGTTATACAGACAGTTGGGCATTCAATTCTAGAACTTAACTGAGAGACTTGGCCTAGAAATATAAATGAGCAAGTCATGTGCATTTAGTGATGACAAGTTGTGAGTCACCTACAGGTCAGATGAGTTTACCAAGTGACCCCAAAGGCCCCAAAGGCTGAGCTGGGAGGACTCCAACATTAAGTGGCCTCCTAGAAGGACATTCACGCATGCAGGGGATGCACAGGTGGTACAGGTAGAAAGACAGAAGTCTGTATTATGGACACCAAAAAAAGGTGTGGCAAGAAGGAAGTCAGTGCCAGAGGCTGCTCAGGGATCCAGTAAATAAGGGCTAAAAATGCCCCCTTGAAATTTACTGCCCTTAAGAAATTTACCATTTATTGTCATGTCATTAAATATCTAAAATATGTAAAAGACAGCAGGCAAACAATCACACTGCAACTCACAATTTCCAAATAATTCGAAGTTAAATATAAAGTTCACAGAAAAAAGTAAATACTTTGATTTAGTTGACAAATATTTACTGTTTGCAAGGTTCTAGATTAAGTCCTAGATTGGTCAGTTAGATTTACTTCACTATTTCCTAACCTAGAAATTTTAAATTTCATGTTGTACTTCAGTGAAACTGTAATCACCTCCTTGAAAACTGTTTGGACAGAATCAGAATTGACTGATATAACAAAATAAATATGTGCATATATTTTTTTAAGGGCATTATTTTTAAATGAGTATTTCCACCAGTTGCATCGGTTGTATATTTTAGTAGCTTTATATACTTGGGGAAGACAATTAAATTTTCAAGATTTGAGTTTCTTTATTGAGAAAATTTCTAAAAGGCAATGTCCATCTGAAGAGTTGTTTTGAGGCGAAATGAGACATATGTGAATCACCTATCATACACATAACCACTATCATTTATTGAAAACAAATTGTTATTACTACTAGAAGGTTTTCACGAAGGGTTTGTTAGCCTATAATTCACGTGTAAAATGACTAAAAATCTTTTAATTCACTATTACTTCAAGCTGTGTCCACGGTAGCTTGACCATGTGTCAGGACACATTCAGCATCTGCCCTTCCCTCCCTAAAGGGCATGTGGAAGAGGGGGAGGGCTGTCTGTGGGCTCCGGCCCCCACTTGTAGGCTCCACCACCCTTCCCTATGTCAGGTCCTCCAAGATCACGATGAATGCTTTGGATCACCACACATTTACCAAAACATACTCTGCATTCCTGTGTTGCTCTCAGGTTAAATACATTTGTGAAATGCTATATACTATACCATATCCTCTTGGACATCCACATGAGATCCTGGCATATTACAGGGTCTCTGAAGTCCTGCATGAAGAAAACCTCCTTAATGTAGTCTGTTACAAACTTATTTGACTCTATTACATAGAAATCTATAGTTCGGTGGAGTAAGTGGTACTAACACTTATTGCTAAGTGCACTAGAAAACCAAAAATAATTAAAAACTAAACTAACATGGTACCAAACTCAGAGAGCAAAGAGAGAAAAATTAATAAGGCCAGTTTACTTGGGAAGGACTTCATGGAGGTAAAACCTGGTCCTTCAACTGACAGCATTTAAATTTAACCCTAAAAAGGCAGATAGCTAAAAAACTACAGATAATTGTCAAGGTGCTAAGAAATCAGAGAAACAAAAAAGAAAAGTGAGGTGCTTAAAGACAGAAAGTTGAAGGTTAGGTAAAATTGTAGTGAAATAGAAAATGATGATTTCCCTGACTGTTGCCATTCCTATACAACTGAAATAGCAGTAGTTTTTGCTTAATCTTTTATAGCCGAATATGAACTCTTCATATCTGCCTAAAAACAATGTATTTTTTAATAAAGACTCAATTCCTTAACTCCCTATTTTAACCTGACAAAGGCAGATTTCTAGGTTAGTTTTTTCAATTGTAAACACTATTAATCTAAGTACAAATCCTATTTTGATTCTATTTTCCCTCTATTTTTATTTTTAAGATTTTGATCATAATGAAATGCTGACATAAAAGTTTCTTTTTGATATTGTTGCTTC
>CAUYSK010085648.1:0-18029 GCA_963575035.1 Avahi laniger | reverse complement strand
GTGGTAGCTACATACATGACTTTATAGAGCAAGTTATCTTTGTTTACCTTGGATGGCAAATTCCTAACTTACCAAGGTGATAAGAGCACAAGATTTATTTTATAAAACCTCAATTCTGCAAGCAAAGGAATATTTAAGCGTGCATAGGCGTGTGATTGCTCTAGGTGGCATAGCACCGAGGGTTAACGTGACTCTGTGATGAGATCTCTCAGACGTTCTCCCCACGTGGACAAAAGAGGAGAATGGAGTTCAGGGTCAGAAATGACAAGTGAGGAATCAGGCATTGTGAAGATCTGTGGGGTCTGAACAGAAGTGACATGCAGGAGGACGGTGGTGGGCAGGAACAGTGCGCACAGTTACAAAGCATTTCTAGAAGGATGGAGGGTTACGTTGCCTGATATCGTATGGACGTGATCAGTTGTTTAATCCCATTCTCATAAACTGTTTTAAATTCAGACCATAAGAAAATGTGGGAGAAGATTTTAATAAAATAATGGGAAAATTAGATTTGCTTCACCCTAAAATCAGTTTACAGCTATGAGCGAATGTGGAGGATGTGTTTGCTCCATAAAGTGAGAGGACCCCGTGACCTAGACTCCTGCTGAAATCAGATTTCAGGGGTGTCGAGCTATGGAAAATCTAAGGCAGGGCAGATTTTAATCCACTTGTACCTTTCTTAGTGATCCCCTTTTATTTATTACAATGGACTTCGCCATTGAGACCTATGCTCTCGACTCCCTCTCCAACACACACTCCCCATTTTCTTCTTGCCAACAGAACCTCCATTTTGCTCACCCTCTTTGGAATGGGCAGGTCCTCCAGGGGAGGCTGAGAATGTCCTCAGCCCCCCAGGGCGAAGTTAACTGATGTCAGTGAATCAAGGTGTTCTCAATGCCCTTGAAATGGAAGTATTTCCAGATAGTGAGGAGACATCTGCTGAGGAACACGTGAGGACCGACTTCAGCAAGACGCTCTTGGGGGTGCCTATGACCCCTGAACCAGGGAACCAACTTGCACCCGTGGGCTGCCAAGCCTAGAAACCCGGATGCCACATTCAGGATGCAGAAATGGTGAGGATGCCTGAGTCCTTGACAACAATGTTGAGATGTCCAGACTTGGGGTCACGTGAGCAGAGAGACATCTTCATAACTAAAGACACTTTTCACTGGATCTCTCTTACTTTCAGCAACAAGTATCCTCCTACGGGTAGCATTTAGCTTAGACCCTATCTGTGGCTAGATCTTTCAACTATTTTATTATATGTTCATTTTGTGGCAGAAAAATTATGCAAATGTATCCCATGACATGAGATTTTTCAGTGATCTGATAAACAACAACAGCAAATCTAGCTCGGTGCCTGTCTCCATCAGGCATTCAGTCAGTTTCAGAAGACTGGAATTTATTCTCTTTTGCACACTGAGTTCAAAATTTAAATTTTGATTTCATGTTCAGCCCTGAAGTTATTAGCACACTGTGACTGATCAGTGCTAATTGAGCTTATTCAGCTTATTAAAAAATATTAGTGAGGTATTTACAACATCTGATATAATCGTCATGTTTTAAGAGCTATTTCATGAGTGAGACTTCCTTATTGGCCAAAGATACTTTCATGTAGAATTTATTCCATCATCTTTCTACAAGCAATGAACTTCCATATTATTAGACTGACCCATATGAAATGGTCGATTTTATAGGTTAAGAACAGTTGAAGACCTTCAATTTCATGATTCAACCTATAAAATCTGGAACTCACCCACTCTTCATATCATTGCATACCACTCTGAAGAGTCTGAAATGTAAAGACCATGCCTTAATAAAACTGATCACTTCTATGCCATTAACCAACAGAGTTTTAAAAGGTGATGTCAACAAATAACTAGTTAAGCTCATTTCAATAAGTTCTTATGAAAGCCAATACTCCCGTTGTTAGGTTGATAGCGAGGGACTCCAGGTCTCCTAAGGACGAAAGTGGGTGCTGTGGCCCCGTCTTGGTCCTGCCCCACCCTAATCTCCTAAGCAATTGCCATACCTGGGGAGGAGGGAACACCGTTTGAATCTGCCAATCAACTTAGCGCACCAGCTGCCAAGAATGCAGAGGACTCTCTAGCCCACGGGCCAAGCAGCACAGGTACCATAGAGTCTGGAGATTGGCCTAGAACAGCCCACATGTGTAGTAATGCAACTCCCAACTGACCAATCAACATGGTTCCATGGAGACATCTGAGCCCCAAGGGGCCCCAATCCGGGCGCTGTAAAACAAGATGCAGACCATAACCAGGCCCTTTTTTGCACCCTTCCTTTGGCTCTCCCTTTGCTGCAACAACGGGTCTGGCCGTCACCTGTGGCGTGTGTAACACATTCTATAAACCTATATCTTGCTCTTGCTCTGCAATCCTACCTTTCTCTCCCCAATAAACCTCATTTTCGTGCTTGTCTTTCTTTGATGTGTCTGGTCATTCTTCGGCCATCAGCGCACCAAGAACCCACAGTTGGGACTGAAACCCGACTCTGTGATTTTTTTCTTGGCATTATGCTGGATTTGTCAATCAGAAAGCTACATTGTTTGCTTAAATTCGTTATGTTTTAAAAGCCATATAAACGTCAGTAAACTTCAAAACACCTCCTGTTGCATGTGTCTCGTTTTGCAGTGTAATAATTCTTTCTCATATTTGTCCAATTGGCCATATCCTAAGTAAAATGAAATAATATCTCCAACCTTCATTCTCTTAAACAGCTGAATTAAGATTATCTCAGCCTTTGAAGAGATTCTTTAAATGTGTTCTTTGCCCGTTCTCAGATTTTCCTCTTAACTATTTTCAGATAAAGGTATTAACTATCTTTTCATTAGAGACTGAATAAAATTTAATAATCTTTTCCCAGATGGTAGGTTTCTCCCTCACCTGTGCAGATGAAACTTATGTGTTGTTTTAGGAACATTTAAATGATCAGACTTAAATTTAGCTTGCAGAAAGATCTTTGAAGCTGTACTCCAATAGATGATAAGCTCTGTGAGGTTAGCTCCTGAATGAGTTCAGGAAATTTTACCCCCAAATATGATTCCTCAGTATAAAGAATATTTTGAATTAAAAGCCATTTGAGATTAAAAAAAAAAAAAAAACACTGGAAGGGGCTTTTCCTCTATCTGCACAACCAGGACACCATCAAAAGATCAAAGGAGAATTGACTTCCTTGCCTCTTCTTATTATCTCAATATGTTGCCAAATACAGCCAGACGGTGGCCCAAATCATTTAAAACATAATTAGGTTAATTTACAAGTCAACCTGTTTCCCCCATCTATTCACCCTACCTAACAGCCATTTATTGCCCCTGAACAGAATTACCTATACTCCTCACTCCCTGTCCCTGAAAGGCATGTATAAAAATACCTGAATTCACTGGGATATTGGGTAATCACTCTGTGATTCTGCCCATGCGCATGGTAAATAAACCTTTCTCTTATTAATCTTCCTTAACTGTGAGTTGATCTTTCTGCAAACTTTCAGGGAAGAGGACAAGTTCCTCCTCACCTGAACGCTCCTGAAACTGCTTTGTTAACCGTTGTGCCTGCAGAACCTAGCACAGGGCCGGAGTGTAGATATTCAATAAATATTTACTAAAAATCAAAGCAGGAATGAAACGTCTCTGGAGTTGTGCATTGAAATCACGATCAGGTCAACCCATCTTCTTCATATCAAGGTGAACCACATGAAATCGCTGTCCTTGTAGGTCAAGACCAGGATGTTGGCCATCTCACGTGGTTCAACCTAATAACATGTGGAGGCTCAGAAAGCTAAAGGTCCTAAGTTGACAAAGTTGAAATTGGGAGACGTGCTCTTCCCATGTAGCCTGTTTACCGAGGGAGGGCAGGTCTGGCTGTTGCCATGGCAGCATTGTGGTTGGTAATCTGTGAGCTACTGTCACGTGCGTGGGAGCATGCGATATGTGACTACAAGACACCAATAGTCCGACGCCCCTATGAGCAGGCTGTCTGACTGTTGGGCGGTGTCGGACCCACTCCCTTTGCTTGGCCAGGCTAGGTGCCAGGCGCCACCTGAGCCTGGAGAAAACGCCGGCAGAGCCGGCATCTTGCTGTGAAATGCTCTCTGAAGCTTCCTCACTGACCTGTCTACACTCACAGAGACCTCAGGAGTCATCCGTCCTTCCTGCACCTTCATCTTAGCGATGAAGACAGCGACCTCTGAGAGGTGAAGCGTTTTCTCAGGGCACACAGCCGATCCAGGGGCACAACCCCCGGACAACGGCACTATTTGTTGGAAACTTCAGATTCTTCACAAATCTTTCGGGGTGTGGGTTTCACACTCTAAAGGCCTGAAGAGACAGCAGAATTCTGGTCAGCAGGACCTGCTGTTTCAGAAACAGCGAGCCTGCGGGTACTGTCTTTTGACCTGGACCCTCTCTGAGCAGACCCTTCCCCGCCCAGCCAGCGGCACTCTGGGAGGCTGTCCCTGGAGAGGCCCGGCCTCGATGGTCAAATGCCTGCTTCCGGGACTTCAAGCAGTTCTCTTGCTTGTTTGTCCTGCACCTCGAGCTTCTGTGGCTCTCCTGTGGGTCCCCTGGCTTCTGTTTCCCCGGGCTTTGGGCCTTTCGGCTCACTCTGCAGGCCGAGATGGGTGGCGACTGTTTTCCGCCTGCCTGACTTCTGTCCGACTTCTTCTCCTGACTCATGTTCTTTGTCCTTGCCTCAGTTCTGAGTCATCGCCTTCCTCTAAGCCCTTACACCTGCCAGACTCTTCAAGCTTTGCCTGATTTCCTGTCTCCGTGTCCACAGGAACCTAAACCGCAGCAGAACACCAGCCTGGCCCCTTACTGGGACGCCTTCCTCTAGTACTCACCTTGATTCCTCCTCCTGGGTTGTCAACTCAGCCCCGTAACGACATGGGGGTGTTTGGTGATCACCGACTGTCACGGTCTATTCCCACTGCTATAAAAATACCTTAGACTGGGTAATTAATAAACATCAGAAATTTATGTCTCACAGTTCTGGAGGCCGGGAAGTCCAAGATCAATGCACGGCACTCGGCATCTGGCGAGGGCCTTGTTGCCGTGTCTGCAGGTGGCAGAAGGGGCAAAAGAGGCAAAAGGTGCGAACACTGTGTCTGCACACGGCGGAAGAGATGGAAAGGCTGTAAGGGCCCAGCAGTTCCCTCGAGCCCTTGTGTAAGGTTCTCTGCCCTCATGGCTTAGTCAGCTAAAGGTCCTGCCTCCCAATATGAGCACATTAGTTCTTGGGTTCCAGCATGCACATTTTGGGGGGAAACATACATTCAAACTGTGGCACTTACAGTGCTTTATGTTTCATCACATTTTCTAGTTCACAGAGCACTTACCACATCTGTATAAAAGCATTCAGAGCATCCTAGAATCCTGGAGTCAGAAGGATGGTCTGCGATTCTTTCCCTAATACTGGCGCTCAGAGCAGTTATGGGTATGAGATAATTTGAAAAAAAGTTTGAATTTATTGACTCCATCCTGAACATCTGATTCAATAGCTCTATAGGTTCCAAGAACCTGGGCTTTGCCAGTAGTCCATGTGGTTTTGATGAACAGCCAGGTTTAGAAACCACAGCTACAGTCCATCTGCCTCTCAGAGGGATGGTTAGCTATCTTCCAATTAAGCATCACCTATGTAAATTAAGTATTACCTGTGGCCATCCTGCCATTGAGTGCCTTTCAGTGGTGTCAGACTCGTCCTGGTCTGAGCCAAAATCAGATCGGGACTATCGGATTATGAATAGAATTCAAATAAATATAAGATTAAATGATACAACATTTCGGTGCTTCTGTCAGTACCTTGGAAAATCTCAACAAATGTCAATGATCCCTCTCCAGGTGAAAAATTCATAATTGTATTTTTTTATTTAGGGAAATTCAAAATTATAATTGATCAAAGGACAATGAATTCATAATTTTATGATTTTTACCCAGCAGGAAAACTCCTGAGATTAGAAATGGAAAATGAAAAAATGTTTTTGAGACTCGTATTTTTGTTCCTCCTCCTCTTTCTGTCTTAAGACTGAGGTCTTTAGGAGAGGTCAGTTGTTGCTTCTGCAGAATAGAGTCATCACTGTTTCCACCAAAACCAAAGGCCGGTTGGCACAATTGGGAAGAAATGCTAAACGGGGTGCATTTCAATCACATCCCAAAGAGAACCTACTGCTAAGCCTTTAACATTGGCAGATGAGTATCCTACAACTTAGGGATCACACTGGGACAGAAGGTTCATGCAAATCTGCTCCATCACAGAAAACTAGACTCTTCCTAGCAGAAGTCAGTGAGACAAGACCAACTCTTTCCAGTTTCTGTGGGGCTTTTAACATGTTCCTTTGTACAGACAAAGGAAAACAGAATTGGAAAAGACACATGCAAAAAACAAAACAAAACAAAACAACCTGATGGATGTGGAATCTTCCTTTTCTTCTTAATAGAAGAAGTTTAATAGAAGATATGGTGGTGTGGTTACATGCAAAATTGTATTAATGAAGAACAGGTGCTGAAACAAACTTTGACTATTACAAATCCCACAGTTTGCAGGGACAAGGCCAATTATTTTCAGGTGCCAACTTAGTCTCCTTCTACCAACTCCATTAACCCTTTTGCTCCACCCCAAGACATCCCTGTCCACCCTCTGGTGCAGAAAATATCATTGTCATGTTCAAGCTGCTCAGCCTTGGGTGCACACCTGAACAAACCCTGGATTTTTAAAGCATGAATGTCCTGACCCTACACCTGGAACCCGGGGCAGGGCTTCAGTGGGGATGGGGGGTTAGCCCATCAAAATAAACCAGGGGTTTTTAGTGAACACTCAGTGTTGCAAAACGCTGCTACAACCCAACATTTCCAAGATTCGTCTAATAACAGGACACCTGGGTGCTTGTTAAAAACATGAATTCACACGTTCTATGCCAAAACTACTAAATCAGAATTTTCAGAAGCTAAGCCTTCTGGTCAAGTAGAACCAGCACGGCCTGGCAGTTTGCTAGTAACGCACTCTCAGAACCACTGTGTCACAATCTACCCTTCAACAGAACCCCAGGTGACTCCCATCTGCAAACATTTGAGAAGTGCCACTGTAACCATTCTCCAAAAGCCACGATTCGCATTCCTGGCTGCATTTCAGAATCACCTGTTTGTTTGTTAGTTCAATGATAACACAAATGCCCAGGTCAGGAATAGTACCTGGACATAGGTTTTTGTTGTTTTTAAGTTACATTAATGTTCAGTCTGAGTTGGGCAACCGCTAATTCAAGACGGCTAGTCAAAACAAAGCTCAGGTTAGACACACAATCAGTCCACCGGCTGCCACCTACACACCTACACAACCACACACCTACACAACCACACACCTTCACTCTCAACGCATTCATCTCCTGTCTGTTGCACATTTACTCTGCACAAGGCAGACACAGACACTGTGGGCTACGCAGACGCAAGAGGCACAGAGCTGAGCATTTAGCAGGGAGCTATGTCATGCACACGAAACTAATATACAAGAGAAAGTGACAGGTGCCAAAGGCTCTGTACGAGTCCAGATTTATGCACACACACGTATACCCATGCACACACACATGCATACGTGCACACAGACATACATATGCATGTTTTGTTCCTACAGGGAACAATGAGAATTCATGGAGCCTCTTGTTTAATCACTAAAGGATACGTAGGATCTGGGCAGGTAGAGATGGGGAAAGATTTCCCAGCACATTGGATAAATATGAAAATAATAATAAGCTGGAAACAGCCCAGTATTCTTCAGCTTCAAACTCTTTTGTGAGTTTTTCTATACATATGCACATATATAGATACATAAACATATATAGAAGCTTTAAGTGTCTATCCGGGACAGTGGGAAACGATGCACTTTTAAGCTCTCCTTTCTGAACCTGTCTTCCAGGGAAACTCAAATAGGGTCAATTTGTCACCGTCTGCCCTCATCACCCCAGCAGAACGGCCCTGGGTGACCCGGCAATGACAAGCTACACCGGACAAACCTGTTCCCAAGCAGTGATTTCTGGGGAGAAGGGCAGGGTTAATATAAAAATAAAGGTATTCACTTAAGCCACCAAGGTTTGGGCTGAACACAAAACGTTCACCTTGGCAGGTGCTCCCTACGGAGAGAAGGTATGGGTTAAAGCCAGGGCAGGAGAGACCCCTGGCCCTCAAGGAGGAGAGAAAAAGGTTTAGGAAGTCTGGAAATCTCCTTCCATCCCCGCGCCCACTGCAGCCCCAAATGAGAGTAAAACCAAAGAGGAACGAGCTTTGTTGCAAGACGCGGGAACATCAGGATGGTTTAGAGCCTTTCAAAGGCGATTTCTAAAGCAGTCTGGACTGCAGCCCTGGTGTTTCCTGCGTCCGCTGGAATCAGAAAGGCAAGGAGTCTCAAAAGGAAGAGAAACAGTTTTAAGTAGGTCACCCCATGTCCTGGACCTTGAGTAATCCTGGCTGCCGGCTGGTGCCAGAGCCCACAGCAGCCTGCATTTGATCCGAGTCGGGTTGGCTTTTTGTTCCGTCGGTGCAGCCGTGGCAGGGCTCCATCCACAAACACCGACAGGCCGGGGCACCGTCCAGGCGCCCCGCACGGGCAATCTGCACCCGCCAACAAAGGCAGGATCACTACGGGTTCCGCGACCTGGTTTCCAATCGAGTTTCCAGTAACTGTAGACACTTTCTTTAAATATTTCAGCTGAGAACATAAACACAGCTCAGACTTGCTTCCCGAGTCTCTTAGGGCAGTCGCCATACACATAACAGCTTCAGGTAAACCGAGGAGCGAGGTAGGGTTCGCAGAGCGGCGTGTGGAGGGAGCCCTGGACAGCTTGTTCTCCTGAAAAGGGAGACACGAATCTCTTCCCGTGAAGTTAGCACCTCTGCTGCTTAATGCCTCTCTTTGGCTCACAAACTGCACTTACATTCGACCTTCAGATTTGTTTAACATTTAAGGTGTCAGCTTCTCCAGCCACTCAACCTTCCCTGAGCAATTCCAACATCCCTATCCCTGGAGAGCGGTGAGGGGGAAGCCAGCTGCAGTGGCTTCCAAGACAGTCCTCACAGCGGGGAACTGAGGGTGGAAGCTGAGATAAAATCCAAATGCAGACACGAGCTGCGCCTTCTCCCAGCACCCTAAGCCACCGTGTGCTGTCTTGTTGGGCTTATTAATGCTCAACATCAGACTTACTGCTATCCAAAGGTTGGTACAAAGAATGTATCCCAAGGCACGTCAACGTGAGTTTGGGCTTATCTGCCAGTTAGGGCGCCTCTTGCTGTTTTGTCCTTACATTAGAAAAAGGGAAACTGATGATAAGTCAACGTGAGAAGGCTTTTGGAGACTCTTGGGTAAAAAGTGCCTTTATATTATCAAAAAGGCATGTATTCCGTATTTACTGTTAAACCACCTGCATCCTTTCCCGGCGTTACGTCATTAATCCTCAGTCTCCTTGCTGGTATAACAGATGTATTTCCTTCACAAGGAGCTGACACGCTTGCTCTGAAAGCACTCAGATCGCATGCTGTACGCACGGTATAACCGTGTTTAAGTAAGGGTGGGAAGGAATGATACATCCACTACCACCCGGGCTTGGATGGCAATCGGGAGCTGTAAGTTACCCAGCAGGAAGAAATACTCTGAACGCTAAGGGTTCTTTTATATTAATGTTTATTCTCTGTACATAAACATGCTGCTACTTGAAAATATTATTTGTTTCCACTGTTAAATCATAGTAGTCACCAACAAGTGATGGCTAAAAGGACATAAATTGCCTTTCAATAAAAATTCTTACCTTGTACGTTTTTTAAATGTGGAGGCATCCTGATGTTTTGTTTTGGAGGGGTCTCGGCTGCTACTGGAGCTACGTCAAAGAACTGCCAAGCAGAGATGCAGGAGGAGAAGCAAAGGAGGAAAAGCAGTTTGGCTAAAACAAGAGACACCCCTGACAGCGCTCCCAGCTTCCAGAAAATTCTCTCCCTGCCCCTCACAACGTCTCCTCCCTGGGTCCCAGTCTCGCTGCAGCTGTCTTCTCTTCTCTGCAGATTACCCGTGCATCACTTCAGGTCCCTGTTTTCCCAAAAGAAGAGAGCCAGATTTGAGATGGACTTCCCTGGTGATATTAGTTGGAACAAGAGTCCAATAACTTGCTCATCCTCCTGATGTCAAAATGCCTCAAGGTCAAGGTCGCGGCAGTAGATACTCCTGGATCCTATGAAACCGTCATAGCTTCTCAGCGAGGCTGCCTTGCCCCGTCACTCCATCCCAACTTTCAGTCTCCCCTCTTCCTCCTCAATTTTGTAGCCCCCTTTCCTGCTGTATTTTTTCTCTGTAGCAAATATCATCGTCTAATTGTTTAAATCACACATTTACTCATCTTCTTTATTGTTATGTGCCCCCTGCTAGAGGAGAAGCTGGTTGAGAGCAGGGATTTTCTGTTTTTTCTGCAAGATTCTGTTTTATCTGGGGATACTGTTCCGTATCCCCAGCACTCAGGACAACCTTTCAATAAATATTACTGTGTGAATAAATAATAGTTGACTTGGTATTTTTAATGGACTTGATCGACCGCAAGAATGTTTTTGCGTAAAGGAATGAGCTGTTTGTTTGGGCAGATTTTGGAGTGGGACCACCCTGCAAGACCCTCTCACTTCAAATAACACAACACATTAAATCGAATGAAGTCGAAACTTTTAGGAAAACTCATTTCCAAATCTTAGGGACTAAACCACGTATCAGAAGAGAAAATGGGCCTTATTCTGACAAGCACTCTGGCCAGGAGAGGACAGAAAGGGATGTGATACCTTAACCATCTCAGAAGGTTACAAGGAAAAGAAGAAACCACATTTGACAATCTGGGAAACTGATAAATTTTAGCAAAGCTTCCCAATATTGTTTGCCTAATTAAAATTGATCTATATTATTATCAGTAAAAACAAAAGCTATTAGAAAAGGGAAATTAATGCTAAGTGTAGAAAACTTAGGAAACACGGAAAAGTATAGAGAAAGAAAGAAGCAAAAACCATCCACAGCATCACATTAAAAATGTAAAAACTGCTAAAAGGCTGATGTGTTAACATCCACTCAGCGTGTGTATAATCTAATATGTCACATTGAATATGTTATTTTTATTTTTCATTTGATATAATAAAATGTATCATGACAATTTAGTTGATATCATGTTTTGATGATGGAATTGGACAAGAGTAGGAAGTGAAATGGTAGGAGAGTATAAATTGGTTCAAATAGTCTACAGGGTAAGCCTTACATTTGTGTATAGTATTTGGCTTAATAATTTTACTTTCAGAAATTTATCCTCTAGTGCTCTACAAGACCAAGGCAGGAGGATTGCTTGAGCTCAGGAGTTCAAGACCAGCCAGAGCAAGAGTGAGACCCCATTTCTACTGAAAATAAAAAAGTTAACCAGGTGTCATGGCACATACCTGTAGTCCCAGCTACTCCTCCCAAGGCTGAGGCAGGAGGATCGCCTGAGCCCAGGAGTGTGAGCTACGATGATGCCACTGCTGTCTACCCAAGATGACAGAGCAAGACTGTATCAAAAAAAAAAGAAAAAAAAAGAAAAGAAATTTATCCTAAGAAAACAATGACATAGATAGGTAGACATAGGTATAAAGATTTTCATTGAAGTTTTACGTTGAATAATGAATAAGGAATGAATTAAATTGGCTAACAAGGCATGGTGCCTCAAATCAAACGTGCTCTGTAATTTTCTCTCCATTATGTTCATTGCTTGTTCTCTATATCTGCCTCCTGGAATGTAAGCTCAGAGAGGAAAGTGGTAAATGGCATTCTTCTTTGGTATATCTCAAATGCCCAGAATAGTTTTTGACACATGGTAGGCACTCAGTAAATACCTGTTGTAGGACAGTGCCTTAGAACTAGACTTTCTGGGTAAGGAGGTATAAACATGTTCAAAACTTTAAGGCATCCTATCAAACTTTCTAAAGATATATATGTGTGTGTTTGTGTGTGTACATATATATAAATTCACACTTAAAAAGTGACTTTTTAAAGCACTGTGAAGCATGCCCAAGGATGGTTAGTGAACATCTATAATCAATACTGTCGCATTTTATAGAATCTCCAGCAAAGCATCGTGTGTTTGAGAACAATATTTTTCCACAATCTTCTTTTCAACTGTAAGAACTTAAGACTGTTTTTTAAGAAATAAGCTCCTGGGATTTTCCTTGACAATCCAAATTGTTCTAGAACATAGTCTAAAAGTCATAATAAAGAGTTATTTTGAGGTTGATTTTTCTGTTGCCGTTTTATATTTATTGTGTTTTAAGAAAGCATGTCACAGCAACACTGCACTAAACAAGCCAAATCAAATCTACTGGCAAGATGGGTTTGCAGAGGAAAATATTTGTATATTCCTTAATCATAATATGCCACTTGGTCCCTTATCATTGGTGATGAAACATCCTGTTCTTACGTAGAAGTGAGATAATCCCCCAACCCGTGGTGGAGGGCCTCTCGCAGGGCAGAAGTGGCAGCTCGGGAGTGAGGATCGAGACAATCTGGGGGCCAGAGCTGGGAGGCCGGGTCGAAAGGCAAGGATTCTGTGCCCACGCGCTGGTAGAGCTAGGACTCAAGAAGGCACGAGGTTTGAGGGCTGTGGCTGGAGACCCAGCCTAACAACTTGGAGAGTTGCAACGTGAGGAGCACACGGAGGCCAAACCCTAGTACTGCTCAAGGACAGGCCTGATCTGGACTGAGCGAAATAGTCATGTTCCGAGTTAAGCTCCCTTCTGCCCTACTGCTAGGGGATCGCTGAACCTGAACGTCTGCATGCAGAGAGCATCGGGTGCCAAGCACGTGCCCCTCTGTTCAGACCCGAGCTTTGGAGGTTGCACTCGTCTTTCCCAAGTACTGGAGTTTCCTGGGGTCTTCTCGAGGTTAGCTCTGGGACTTAGGCAGGACCCGTGACAACAGAAGCAGTAATATACTTTACATATATTGAGCTTTAATATTATGACATATTAACAATAGGTCCTACACCGGGTGCTTTAACAAACAGAACCTCACTCAATGTTTACAAGAGTCCTGTAAGGTGGCCATGATGATTTTTCCCTGTGTATAAGTGAGAAAAAACAAAACACAGAAAAATTAATTCACTTACCCAGAGTCACACGGCTACTAAGAAGGGCCAGGACGCAGAAGGCAGCTCTGACTTAGCCACTGTACTGCTCAGTGAGTCCAAGTTAATGGAGACAACCCAGGGCCGGTGAGCACTTTCCACTCCTCATTCAAAAATGAGAGCAGGAACAATGGCCCGTCAATCTGCTATCACGTGAGGAAGTCCTTTATGTTCTATATATTTGCCTTTAAATTTCCTCCTTCTAAAATTGTTTTTTAAACAGTCCCCAAATTTCAGTGAAACTAGGAAACGTGGAAACTAGGTTGGCTCCTGTCCTCGGGACTCTTATCACAAAGTGGTTTCACTGTTGCCAGTTGTTCAGGGAGTTATCTTTTATGTCCTGAAAGAAAAGATTCTTTTTCAAATGTAACTTCGCTTTTCACATTCTGCTTAGCCAAAATGTACTGTTATTCTATTAGTCGCCAGTGAACTGAAAAGGTTGGGAGAAGAAGAAGAAGAAGAAGAAAAAAAAAAAGAACGAAAATGTGCATAAATACGCTGATAGGATTTGAGATCAAGGAAACCTCTCAGAATCGCTCACTGTGCTGCCTGAGAGCTGGGGTTTCGTTTTCCCCACAGGCAGCCCCGTAAAAGAAACATGACCGCAGCGATAAGGCCCAGTCCTGTGCCGCGCTGCCCCTGAAATCAATGCAGCTGGAGCTGCTCACTCTCCCGCACCGATGGGAAAGAGCAAACTTGACCTAGATCGTCGTGACGTTATTCCTGATGTCTGCTCACAGGAGCTCCCAGCCAGCTGATGCCACCGGACAAAGAGGGCTTGTTACATTGGGGCTTGTGCCATCAGCCTGATTTTAGAATAATTTTTAGCTGTTGATTGGGCGTGGTGGGGGAGAGAGGTGTCTTGGAGGGGAAGTTAGCAGGGGCAGAGAATGAAGAAGTATTACGCCGCTAACAGCGACGCATCATATTCTAGATTGTTCTGCTATGCTCTATACACTTTGAGACTTAGTTGCTTCATAGCATATTTATTTATCTTGAGTTTTCCGTTGTTCATTTGCTACAACACTGAGGTCTTTTGACAATAGAATATTTCAAAGGCCGTGTATATAAATACGGTTTGGTTCTTGTTGGAAATGGTATTCCATGCTGAGTCCAGGTTACTGTTGGTTCCAATTGTCTTTTTTCATTGTCACCCAGCCCCCCAAATGTGGGGGTGGTCTCACCAGCTGATTCTACTCTCTAAATGCTCTTAGAAAAATCTCCCAGTCAGTTGCATTTGGATACACAATCCTAAAAGCTATGTGCGGACTTCTCTGTTACAGGACAATGCAAACATCTTTATAAGCCTGTGGTTTTGACATGATCCCCTCTTCCCACTTCCTCACCCAGGCAGGCTCCTAGGAGGAAATCTCCACCCTGCTGCATTCCATACCTCTCTCCTCTGCCCACTGCAGACCAAGCTTACACGCCACATACCCCAGAGAAACCGTCTGGCAAAGATTCCCGGAGACTAAGGTGACCATATGTCCTTGTTTGCCCAAGAACACGTGCTGTTCTGCTGTAATTATTAATGGCACCTCTGTTCACTCTCAAATGTGTCCCAGTTTGCAGATAAATTCTTTGGTCTCTCTACCAATGATCTCTCAATTGCCAAATCTGAAAGACTCTTGTGTTTGCTTATTGTTTGACCACCCTATAGCATCTAACGGAATTGCTCAGTCCCACAATAATGTAACTCTGCTCCTTGACTTCCATAACATCACTGACTCCTATATCAATGTTCCATCTACGCTCTCTTTGTGAGCTTCTCTTCCTTTCCACATCTCTTAAATGTGCCCTCTAAGCTTTCATATTATAGCCTCTTGTCACGTTATGTGATCATCTTGGATGATCATCTACAGCTATGTCCTTGGTCCCCGTTTATAATCTGTTGACTTTTACTCTCCCTCTGTCTCTAGCCAAGACCATTCTCCTGGGCTCCATGTCTTCTCCACCCGAGTGTCCCACCAGCATGACAAGATCAATGTACCCGAAACTTTCCCCCAAATCTGCTCTCCCTCCTTGTCACACCTTAGCCGTGGCCTCGTTGTGCCCAGCCCAGCACAGCCTCATCAGCCATATGCCTGCCAACTCTCAGATCCATGGGGATAAGTGTTGTTTTAAGCCACTGACTTTTGGAGTGATTTTTTTTTTTTAAGAGACAGGGTATCTCTGTGTTGCCCACACTGGAGTGCAGTGGCATGACTGTAACTCACTGCAGCCTCAAATGCCTGGGCTCAAGCAATCCTACCACTTCAGCCTGCCGAGTAGCTAGGACTGCACGTGCACGCCACCACACCCAGCTAATTTTTTACTTTTTTTGTGTAGAGATGATGTCTCCCTATATTGTTGCCCAGGCAGGTCTTTAACTCCTGGCCTCAAAGCAATCCTCTTGCCTCAGCCTCCCAAAGTGCTGGGATTACAGGCATGAGCCACTGTGCCTGACTATAGAGTGACATTTTTGTAGTGAAAGCTAACCAAAGCAGAAATTCAGTCTGGGAGTGCGGTGTTCCCATAAGAAAAACTTAATATATTACTATAATATTAGCTTAAGGACTGGGTGACAAGAGGTAAAGAGATGGTTATGGAGGGATGGAACAACGACACTAAAAGTGTTACAAGGGGCTGAAATGGTGGTGACCCATTGTATGTGATGGCAAAGACACTGATAAGGCCTGTCATGACTTGGAAGGTGGACAAGGTACTTACTGAACTTACAGATTTGGGCAAGACAGTTTTTGGAAGTGTTAAAATCATGAAATGGTTACTTTTAGCTGTATATGAATAAAGACCTTCCAGAAAGAGCTGCGAGTCTGGATTGAAAGAGACCAAGACGTGTTAAACTAAAGGCCCTTGTGCTTCTGCAGGAAAGGCAGTTGGTCTCACAGAGCTACTCGGCCACCAAAACAGGATATTCCCAATGTTCTCAGAAATGGCTGAGAAAGACGATGGAAATAAAGAGACATCCTAGAATGGGGCCCCAAGCGCCATGGACAACAAAGGGCTTGGAAGACACCCCCAGGAAGCAGAGCCCGGGTCTAGTCTGGGAGCACTCTCCATCAGGGTGGGAAGACCGGCAACACTTTCCAAGTGAGATTTTGACATTGCCATAGGTCAGTGCTACAGGGGTTCCTTTCTTCCCCTTTCTAATGGGAGTGTCTGTTGTGTTTGTCTTGTCCTGTTCTCACCATCGTATGGTGGGCGTGATTATCTGTCTAAGTCAAAGGTCTCTGAATTTGGAAGAGCCACATTGGTCCTAACGTAGATGATGAAATCTTGGACTTTGAGCCCAATGCCACGATTGGTGAGACTGTGGGGACACAGGGGTGCTGGCGAGCATATTTCGCATATGGGAGGGTGTGAATAATTGTGGCCAGAGGGCAGACTACTGTAAATCGAGTTACTGCTGATGATTCTTCACCCCTCGTGCATCCCCACCACGGCCCCGGAGTGCACTTCCCTGCTCCTTGATGCTGGACACAGTCACGTGACTTGCTTTGGCCAGTGGAGTGGATGAGGCAGCCATTGTGCCCGTCTGCATCCAGTCACTAGAGGCTTTGCGTGTCTCTGCCTGCCCTCCTGCACCTCCGCCACATGGAAAGGACGTGCTCTGTGTTTCTCACTAGTTTGACCAGGACAAAGGACACAGGGTGCAGCACTATTTCATCTAGACCACAGATGCTCAGTGAGAAGCCAACTGCTGCGTGGCCTGAAACAGAGCTGCCCAGCCACACCCAACCTCAGGTCCTTGAGAACAAACAGCATCATGGTCACAGGAGCTGATGCAGGCACCTACCACCTGCTCAGTGCCCCCCCAGTCCAACTCTCCCACCGCCTTACTGTAAAACCCAAGTGTGGCCGACCCTACAGCCCCCTCCTCTCTGTGTCCACTGTCCTTGTCTCAGTCTACATCCGTGTCATTTCACATCTGGTTCATGCCAAATTCTCTTCACCCAACCCCTTTTAATGAATGCTCATTGCCACCAGAGCCATTTTTCTGCAAGATGTGATATCCTGTAGCCCTTGTTATGACATTGGGACACCCTAGGTCTTGCAAGGTAGAATCTCTCTTTGAGCTTCTCCTTCCCTCCTTTCACTTGCTCCTTTTCCTTCCCAAGACAGGACTCTAATCTTTCCCCAGCTTTCTATAAAGAAATTTTCTGACCTACCTTGTCTGATTGTAGGTCATAAGACCCCCATTCAGAAGGGGTCCTGCCCTGCACCCAGGAGGAAGGATGCTGCACAGAGAGGCCAAAAAGAGCAGAATGCTGAGTGGGCAGGCCCTGCTGGGTCTCTCCGCCTGGCCTCTTAGCATTAGCTCACACCCTTTTCTTTCCAATCACATTTCTGCACGGTTGTGCATGCTTTGATCACACCCATCCAGTGATATCTCCCTAAAAGGTCCAAGAAGACAGGATTCAGAGAGCTTCTGGGCAGCGGAACAAGTGACACTTCCTGGAGGGTGGCACCCCTGGGGAGGGCATGGAGGCCCCATGCCCCTTCCTCCATGCATCGCTTCATCTCAGTCCTTTGCAATAGCCTTTAGATAAGCCAGTAAATGGAAATAGTGTTTCTCTGAGTTCTCCGAGCTGCTCTAGCAAATTAATAGTATCCAAAGAGGGGATCACAGGAGCCCCAATTTATAGCTGGTGGATGAGAAGCACAGATAAAACAACCTGGAGCCCACACTTGGCATCAGAACTGGGGCAGGGGGTCAGTCGTGGGGACCGAGCCCTCAACCTCTGGGAGCTGACGCTGCCTCCCGGTAGAGAGCGTCAGAACTGTACAGGGGTGGGTGACATGGAGCTGACATCCGATGCAGGATCGCCTGCTCGCTGGTAGGGAGACGCCCACACGTGTTTGGT
>CAUYSK010085645.1:0-19948 GCA_963575035.1 Avahi laniger | reverse complement strand
GTCCCAGCTACTTGGGAGGCTGAGACAGTAGGATTGCTTGAGTCCAGGAGTTTGAGGTTGCTGTGAGCTACGCTGACGCCACGGCACTCGCCCCAGGCAAGAAAGTGAGACTCTGTCTCAAAAAAAAAAAAAAAAAAAGAAAACGGCGGTTCTGGCTGAGGCGGAGGTGGGCGGGCCAAGTAGTGGGGCCTTATCTGGTGCCGTCGCGGGTTAATGACGTCACACTTTTCCGCGGGAGAATTCGAAAGTGGATTTAATGCAATCCGCTGGTGAAGTGAGGTGTTTCTCGGGTTTTCCTGGTAATGAAGGGTGGATAGGCAAGGGAGACTTGAGCGACTTGGGGCAAAGGGACGAAAGAATCTGCTCGGTAAGAAGCGGACCGGGAAGGTTGCTGTTTGGAACTGGGTTTGGGGTGACAGCAGTCACAACTTGCTCAGACTGCCTGTCATAATTGGTGCCTCGTCTTCACCGGTTTCCCTAGTCCCTGCTTTGCAATTCCGCATACATGCGAGGACCTGAGAGGGTTTTGTAGCTTGTTTTTAGGACTGACAAAGAATCAAGTCTCCAGCGTTATTTAGTAACACAGGATCATGGTTATTAGAATGTTGGCAAATGAAATGTGAGTTTCCTTTGGTTATTTGGACTGGATGAATTCTTAACAAGATGTTGAGTTCTTTATTCTAAACTTCGTAATCTGAACCATTTAGAGGTTCACGTTTAGATTCAAAGAATCCTGCTCGTTCAAAAACAAAAGGACCAAAAACATCTTGTTATTAACAGGAAGAATGGCTCATATTTTTACTGAGAACACTGAGTTTTTAAAATATGTATATAAAATATAAAATGTACATATAGCCACATTAATAATGTGTGTGTATATATGTACATAGGTATGTGTATATGTGTGTATATATGTAATTATCTCAGAACATCTGAAGTCTCCACACCACTTTAAAAACTTCTTTGCAGATCAATCTTTCACCTATTAGAGGTGATGTTGTTGGCTAAAACAATTTTTCCTGTTTAATGGAAGCTTTACATCTCTTCTACATATTCTACATAAATCTAGTTAGCTTTCTTTTTTTTTGAGGTTTAATCCTATAACCTAATTTACTGTCTTTGAGAATTTGACCCTCTCCAGTTCCTTTTAAATTGTAAATCCCAGAAGTAGTAGCTCTAATTTAGGAAAATAATGGTGAGTTTATCTTGTAATTCCTAAATAGCATATACATAATTCCACATTAGTAAATACTGGTTTCCTAATTTGTAAATCGTGATGATGATGATATGTATGTAAAGTATATGCTTGACATACTGATTACATACTATATGCCTGACACATAGTATGTAATCAATAAATAATTATATAATGTAATATTTGTGAGTATGAGCACCAGAGTTTAAACTACTTGGTTTTGAATTCTGAGTCTGCCATTTATTTACTTTATGACCTTGGGCAAGTTACTTAACTATTATGTACCTCAGTTTCCTCTTTTGTAAAATAGATATAAAGATAGTATCTACACCACAAGGTTGAAAGCATTTAAAGCATTTTAACAGACTGGCATATAATTGCACTGAATAAATGATAGCTATTGTTAAAGAGATCTGATGTTAATAACAACTGCCACATGCCAAGCACCAGTTGAGAATGCACTGCACCATGTATTCTCATCTACATGCACAGAATATCCAACCATTCAGTGGCTGGGAGTGAGTTGCTCCAAAAGCACCAGGGATGATGTGTTTCTCTGGGCCTCTGGTATTCTTGGCATTCTTAGGCATCTGGCAATTCCTGGGGGCTAGAGGGAAGGGATATAGTATGTGGGAGTTGTATTTCTGAAAGGCAATGCTTCTGTAGGTTTTTGTCCTGTCCTATAACCTGTGTCCTAGGGCAGGTATGTGTATCTCATTTGCCCACCTTTCTCTACTTTGCACCCAGAGTAATCTTTGTAAAACCCAAGTCAGATTATGTCTTTTTATTCTTAAAATCCTGCCATGTCTTCCTGCTGTCTTCGTGGAAAGTTCAAACTCCCAAGCATAGCATAGAAGGTTCTCTGAATCCTATTATTCATTACTTACTTCAGCCTCTTCTCACTACTCACTCTCTTCCTCTTACCCCCTAATTGTACTTCTGAGAGTTCCCTGATCAGGCCTTTACACATATCAATTCCTGTTTGGGAAGACCTTCACTGGCATCTTCCTTTGATTAATGGTTATTTCAGCTTATAGTTTAGGCATTAGTTCCTTGAAGAAACCTTGTTTGATGACCCAGACAAGTTGGGTGCCCCTACTCTGCTTATTCCTGTCATAGTTTAGTAAAATTACTGTTTATCACCCTGCTATATTGAAAATTCCTTGAGATCAAGGATAGTATTTTGTTTCCTGTTTTGTAAAATGGATATAAAGATAGTATCTACCCCAAGAGGTTGAGAGCATTTAAAGCATTTTAATAGTCTAGCATATAGTTGCACTGAATAAATTACAATATCTCAGCTTAGCACAATGTCTGGCACATAGTAAGTGCTGAATAAATATATGTAATTTATAAATAATATGTGGGTGGTATATTTTATATGTATAAAGGAGGAACTAAATTCAGAATCACAAATTATAACTTTATTAAATCCCTCTAGGTCTTTTAGGGCTGTGTTCTCAAGTTTGAGCATGTATAACCATCACTGGGAGAGCTTAATAAAACACAGACTACTGGGCCCCAACCCCAGACTTTCTGATTTAATAGATCAAAGGTAGAACCTGAAAATTTGCATTTCTAGCTAGTTTCCAAGTGATGCTGTTGGTCCAGGGATCGTATCTTTAGAACTACTTTAGGAAAAAATTAAAGAAAGAAAATATTTCTTTTGACAACTCTGTTTATTTCTTCAATTCACCATCAGGGCAATTTTAGAATTCCAAATTTGCCCACAATTACAATTTTATCCAATAGCACAGGATAAATACAGTGCCTTTTTTTTCCTCGCAGAGGTATTATATAAAATGTATTTGACCCTAGATATATTGACTTTAAGATGCAAAAGGGAAAATTTGAAAATACAAGGGGGCCATCTTGTGGTGACCAGCACAATTCAAAAAACTTTAGGAAAACTGAATTTGGGCTGTAAGGAACCAAATGTGGAGAGGAAAATCATATTTTCTGATATTTATTGTACCTAGAAAAATGTTTGCAGACTACTAATTAGTTTATATATTTTTCTTAGTTTTCTCTTTACGTAGTAAATTCTTTTTTCGCTGTGTGGTACCACTTTTACTGTGTCCTCAGGGATGCGTGATTTCATTACACCTCTGTTTCCCTTGGTAGTCAGATAGTCTTGGAACTCTGTGTCTCTGGTCAAGAGTTTATTGGGAAAAATTATATTTGATATTTGTTCTTTTCATCAAGGTTGAAAATTCTATGTCATTTTAAAATTTTAGGTGATATAAAGAGTTGAATAACCACTGATTATTTTCTGGACCTGACTGGTTTATTATAACTTAAGAAGAAACAATGGAAAGCCAAGAATTTATTGTAAGTCTTATCAATTTTCACAATTTGGTGAAATTTCCTTCATTTCTTCCCTCCCTTCCTTCTACTCTACTTCCCTTTTCTTTCTTCCTTCTTTCTAAGGTGTTTCACAAACATCTTGCTAAGGTTGCCACACTTAGCAAAAACAAAACAAAAACTAAAAAGCAGGACACCCAGTTAAATTTGAATTTCAGATAAACAATGAATACTTTTTAGTATACATATGTCCCAACTACTGTACTATATTTTATCTGGCAACCCTCTCTCTTACCTACTATTCGTATTTGTCATACAAAATCCTTTGTAACAAATTCCTTGGAGGCTTGAGACCAGGAAACAATTTCTTTCTCTTGAAGGACTGGCATGCCTCTTTTGTCTAGATCAAATGGTTCTTACACTATATTAGTATCAGGGCCCTTTTGCACTCTAAAAAATTATAAAGGACCACAAAGAACTTTTGTATATAGGGCTTATATCTATTGATTTTTTTTTTATATTGGAAATTCAAACAGAAATTTTAAAAATATTTATTTATTAATTCATTTAAAAAGAACAATAATAAACTCATTACCTACTATAAATAATAAACTCATTACCTACTATAAATACACATTTTTTAATGAAAATAGCTAATTTTTCCTAAATGATAACAGCAGGAAAAAACAAGGAGAAGAATAGCATGCTTTACATTTTTTTTGTGAATCGCTTTTAACATTTGACTTAATAGAAGACAGCTGGACTCTCATAACTGCTTCTGCATTCAATTTGCAATTGACTCTTGCAATATTGCCTGTAATAACCCTAAGAAACTCCATTCTGCACCCCTGAAGAGATGAGAATGAAAAGACAAATAACATCATGAAAATAGTTCAGAGCTCACAGAAGACTGTAGGAGTCTCGGAGACCTCCGGGAGTGTCTGAACCACACTGAGGATGGCACAGATTATGAGTACTTTGTAACCCAACAGTTTTTCTTCTGCCCACTGATGACTAGGAAGCTCAACATTATTTTTGGTGCTTATTAACTTTTTAGTTTTTTCCTTGAAGTTTTCCTCTCCTTTTTCCCTTCTTCTGCCTTTTACTACCTACTTTCCTCCATCTCTCCCTCTCTCCGTTTTATTTTGATAGAAGATATCTTGAATATTTTTTGTAGGTAGGAAGAGTATATATAATACATAACATTGAATATATATAAATAGCAATCACTTCTTTACTTTTGGAAATAAGGTCCTATATACTCATCAAAAGACGAAGAAGTCAAAAGTATGGCAAGATGGAATTCTGAAGATCACTCACTTAGGAAACAAAGTAAGTGCAAATCAGTTAACTACACAGTCTGAGAGCTAGATTCTTGCCTTTTGATTGAATATTAAAATTCTGTAGATGGTAAAATGTTAGATATGTTTATATACTGACATGTGAAAACAAATTTTCAAATGATTTTCATATGAGTGGTTAATTTGTACATTATAAAAATGGTTCAGTAAATATTATTTAATTTGTTTTGATTTAAAAAAGCTTATATTATCAAGTGCTTACTGTGTGCTAGGCATAATATGTTCATAGTATCAACTCAGTCTACATAACTCTCCTACTATTACTAGTTAGGTGTTATTTCTATCTTTATTTTACCGATGATGAAACTGAGGCACAGAGAGATAAAGTAGCTTGCCCAAGGGCCTCACAGCTGGAAAGTGGAGTCATAGATGAACCCAGGCTTTTTGGCCCCAGAGCCATGTCCTAACCATTCTACTGTCTCTTTTAATATTAGTAATTTTAACAAAGAACTTTATTATAGTTGGTTGATAATATTAGATAGGACACATTGATAACATCTGTAACCTCCTAAAGGAAGTCCATACACCTTAGTCTAGCAGTTAAAGAACTCTATATTCTGTTCTTATTCTATTTACCTGTTATTATGAGTTTATAACTGAAGGAAGCTTTTCAGTAGAGAAAAGGCTATTTACTATTATTTTGTAAAGTTAATATTTAATTTATTAAAACCGCAAATTAAAAGAAAACTAGTTTTGCTTTAAGCCTTCAAGTTTAATGTATATAATCCTATTAAATTTATAAACCTAGTTAAATTTAACAGTTACTTTCAGTGAGGTCTTAACTTAATATTCAGTCACCTTAAGTTGAAAAGTTGTATGCTTTTAAATAACCTGTTTTTTTTCCTCCCTTACCCCTCATATTCAACAAGTTTATTTGTTTTACCTCATAAATGATTCTTATCTCCAATGCCAATAACCATATTTCAAGGCCTGATGACTCTTCAATCCTGCATAACATCCCATTACAATAATCTCTTAAATCTTGTCTCCTGTTTGTCCTCTCTAATGCATTTCAATTCTGTTTTTTCCCAGTTCCATCCAAGGTCTTCCTAGTAGGAATTAAATTCTTGAATTCCTATGTGTATACCTTTACTCTCTTACACAAACTGAGTAGATACATAATAAACATTTGAAATAGAGGCAAATCCAAGTTAAAGTAGATAATCCTTTCATACATTATTTACTTAAGAGTTTTTGATTTGCTATTGAAGATGTTTAAGAAAAGCAGAATTATGTTCTGTTTCTTTTTAATATTTATTTTGTTTTAATACAGGCAATTTTATATGATGACAAAGGAACATGTTTGGAGAGTATATTTCTTAAGTGCCTTAAGGTATTTTAATGTGTTTATCTTATTTTTAAGTTATTCTTTAAAAATCTCTAAATATTTCCTTTGTAAATGTTGCTGAATAGTGTAGTCATGGTACTTATAATTATGGCTAGTATTTGTTGAACACTTATTATAACTAGACTTTGTGCTATAGGCTTTTAGATATTGTTTCATTTAATCTTTACAACAATGCTGTGATTTTTATAGATTAGGAGTACGGTACAGAAAGGTTAAGTAACTTGCCCATGTTCATAGAGTTACACTGGCAGGGCTGGGATTTGAACCCAGGAAATGACTCTAGAGTCTAATTCTACTATATAATTTTTCGATGGACAGAAATCTACAGTGGGAAATATTTTGTGAAATAGTCCCCCTTAAGTATTTTCTCAAATATTCAGTCTGTATTTTTCCCTTAGAAAGGGAAAAAGGAAGGGAAGGGAGCTAAAGGCATATTTTAGTATAAAGAATAAGGATATTACAGTTGATCATTCTGGGTCCATTTCCCACTTCCAAATACTCTCTAGGTAACTTACCTTCTCTGTGTCTAACATCTTTACTGGAAAATGTAAATCATAGACAGAATTATGGGATTGGTCTGAAGATTCCTAATACTTTTAGTACAATGATTCTAAATGTGCTAAAATGCATATTATTATTATGGTAATTTTTGGCTATGATATTTAATTCATTTTGAAATTTTATGTGACATTAATAGTGGTTGTGGGGGCCAAGTGTGGTGGCTCACGCCTGTAATCCTAGCACTTTTGGGAAGCTGAGGTGGGAGGATTGCTTGAGGCCAGGAGTTTGAGGCCAGCCTGGGCAAGAGCAAAACCCAGCTCTACAAAATACAGAAAAATTAGCCGGGCATGGTGGTGTATGCCTGTAATCCCAGCTACCCGGGAGGCTGAGGCAGGAGAATTGCTTGAGTCCAGGAGTTGGAGGTTGCTGTGAGCTATGATCATGTCACTGCATTCTGGCCTAGGTGTCTAGGTGACAGAGTGAGCCACTGACTCAAAAAACAAACAAAAAAAAGGGGTTGTGATACTTTTATATTATAAAAATAGGGTCTAGGAGAATCACTATCTCAGTGGATATTTAGTTAGTGATAACTACTGTTATTATTTCATCTCATATCATTTCATTAGTAAAATATTAATCTGATACAGATTTGGTATATTTTTCAAACTAGGTTGATAATTTTATACTGCAGTTAGAGGTGGTGGCAAGTGCTATATTTGTTCATTAAAGTGACTAAAATGCATTTTGGAACATGATTAAGCAATTGTAATAATTTGTAATATTTAATATGTAACAACTAAGAGTATGTATCTTATTTGTATTCATTTAAAGATATATAATTGATAATAGCTCTAATTTTTTAAAAATTACATTTAGTTGCATGGATTCTAAGTAAATTCCTTGAGAGGAAGCATTTTTTTCCTGTTTGTCTTTGTGTCCCCAGCATGTAGTAAGGAGCCTCATTCATATACGTCCCCCAATACGTACTGTTGAATGAACAAATTAGTGACTTTTTAAAATTGCATTATTATCTTTTTTTGTGCTTATTGGCGGCTAACTAGTGCATAATAATTAATAATTGAAGCATTTAGTTACTGATTCATTTATTCAACAATTATTTATTGAACACCCATTGTGTCTTGCTCAGTGCTAGTGAGCATACTGGAATACAGATAGTCAAATAATTAGATGTATGTGGTTTTTGACATTTGTTCTTTAAAATGTAGGTGAAACCTGGAGATAACTTAGAAGGTGACCGATACTTAATCACAGTCGAGGAGGTCAAAGTTGCTGGCAGCGTAGCTATTAAACAGGACGTCATGAAAGAAGCACCAGAATTAAATTCAAGGAGGTTTATATCCTCCGGCCGGTCTCTTGGATGTCAGCCCGCTGGTTTAAAAAGGAAATTTACTGTAAGTTTCTCTGTGGAAAATAATACATCAATATATATTTCTTTACTCCTTGGTAGAATCCGAAAAAAAAGTTAAAATATGTTTATAAAATTGTTTCAAAAAGTAGTAAATTTTGAAGCTATTGTATTCTGTTGTTAAAATGGCCCTTCATAGTATCCTTAGGTAGAAAGGAAATTAACCATAGTTAGAAAAATCTTACTACAAATGAATGTATTTCAATTTAGCGAACTTTAAATCTTAATTATTACTTTACCTTAGGCAAAGCATACACATTCCTTATTCTTTTTTTTTTTCTTTGTCAGTTCATTTCACGTTTTCTTTATAGGTAATGGTACAGCTAATAATTGTTTTAATATTTTTAGGGTTTTCAAGGACCACGTCAGGTTCCAAAGAAAATGGTTATTACAGAAAATGGTGAATCATTTACATCACTTGAGGCTAAGAAACCCGGCCCTACTTTTTTTTCTCCATTCTACAGCACACCTCCTTTGTTTCCTACTGTTGGCAATAAAAATACAAATACTATGTCAACAGACCCTGAGAACATTGTGACTTACAAGAACAGAGAGAGAATTGGCATGCCTTTTTCTTCAGTTGTCTCTGATCCATCCTTCAAGATTAACCCAGCAATGCTATGTGAAGACAATTATTTTTGCTGTGCTATCAGTTCTGGAAGTAACCATTCAGACTCTTTACTGACCAGTGAGCCTAAGAAAAGAGATAATTTGTCATCTCACTGTTTAGGAGTCTCACAAAACATCAGAAGCAAAGCACAGATATTAGCTCTTCTGAAGTCCAAATCAGCTAGTACATGTGAGAAACTAAATTCTGAGGTTACAGGACACTTTCCTCCAATACGACCACAAGAAACTTTAAAAATTGCTACTAAACCAATTCAACAGGAAGAATGGGCTGAGATGAAGAGCACGGGGAATTCACACTACCAGCATCCATCAGAAAATACCATGAGAAATAAAAGCCGGTGGGCCGTGTATTTATCCTCACAGAGTTCACCTATACTTTCCACTGCAGATGGGATTGATATGGAAGGGAAACCCAAGGCTCAGGAAGATGATATAAATTTGAATTTGAAAGAACTTTTGGTGCAAAAAAGGACGCAGTTCTTTGAAACATGTACTGAAAAGGGGAAAAAATGTAATGTAGACAAGCCAATAGATAATAATGATCCATCCTGGAATCAGGAAGTAAAATTAGAACTTCCTTCATTCTGTGAAAGTGACAACTTGCAGGTCAGCAGTCCAGAAAATGATGGTGTATTATCAGAATCTGACATTCAAGAAAATACTAAAATACCTTTTAATCAAATTGACACAAAAGGATCAATTCTCATTAGAGAAAATGTTCAGGAGACAAATACACGTGGAACATCAGAAAAAGAGTGTAAACAACTGGTGTCATCTCTGCTAGAATCAGAACATCTACAAAATGAATCTTCTCTAAGTAGCAATCCTAGGATTTCTGATGACATTACAGACATGTTTTCTAAAAGTAATACTGATAATGAAAGTCTTAATAATATTCATGAATCTCTAAGTAATGTAACAGAACCATTTTTGCAGGTAACTTTTAATCTGAACAATTTTGAGACCAGTGACACAGAGGAGGAATCACAAGAAAACAGTAAAATTTCCCAAAATTCAGACAGTTTGATAAAGGAAATTTTGGTTAATGATGGCAATTCATGTGTTCAAAAGAGATGTGAGAATATAAGCTGTCAAGAAATCGGCAGTGAACATTTGCCACTCTTAGCGCCTGTTGGTGGCAAACCTACAGAGACATTTCCTGTTAAAGAGACTTTGCCATTACCGTTTTGTGATAAAACTTGTATAGGTTTTGATACAGGGCCTATTAAAGCTGGGAACACTGGAAAAGAAATAGAGGAGTATAGTGACACATTAAGCAATTTTGATTCATCTTTAGAGTGTACTGATGAGGTATACATAGATAATAAAGAATATTCTAATGAATCTATGCAAAAAGTCAGAATTAACTATGATTTTGCCTTACTCCCAAATGAATCTAAAGATATAAGCACAAATTTACATATTCCTCATTTTTTAAACATAGCCACTGATCAGACTCCTGAAAACAATAGACCGTTTTCAGAAGATGCTCAATCTCAGCCTTCTATTGTGGGAAGTGACTTAGACAAAAATGATGAACAGATTTTACCATCAACCTCCGGCAGTGACAACAGTATTCAACTATTAAATACCAATCAGAATGACTCTGAATGTATTACCCTTGATAAATCAAATATGCAAATTTTGAGCTCTTTGTTTTACCCGCTGCGAAAAAAGCATCCTACTTCCACAGAAGCACATATACCTGAATCTGAAGATTTGGAAGGGATTGGAAGTTTACCCCATGACCATATTGAAGTCGAAACTGCTAGAGAAAGCAAACAATGCTGGAATGATCCTAGAAATTCTTCAGAATTTTCTGGATTAGTAAATAACATTGCCCTTTTAAAGTCCTTGTCAGAACACAGAACGGCTTTAGACAGCTTGGAAATATTGAAAAAGGAAAATACTATCTTTCAACAACGAGGAACCCAACTGATATATGAGCCAGATAGCAGTTCTGAAGGTTAGAATGGCATGTCTGTTTTGGGTTGTTCTCTTTGTAGCTCAAAGGAGAAGATACTTGCTCTGGCTGCTGTATTAAAGAATTACACACTATTTAAATAGGTAATACATGTACTTGGTAAAACCAATTATAATAGAGAATAATATATTGAAAAGTAAGTCTCCTTCCTACCATGATCCCTCAGTCCACTCCTCAGAATTAACCACAGTCTTCTAGGGCAGCAGTCCTCAACCTTTTTGGCACCAGGGACTGGTTTCATGGAAGGCAATTTTTTCCATGGGAGTGAGAGGAGGAATGGTTTTGGGATGATTCAAGCACATTACATTTATGGTACAGTCAAACCTCTCTGCTAATGATAATCTGTATTTGCAGCCGCTCCCCAGTGCTAGCATCAGCATCTCAGCTCCACCTTTGATTATCAGGCGTTTTGTACTCCTACGAGACTAATGCCGTGATCTGACAGGAGGCAGAGCTTATGTGGTGATGGGAGCGATGAAGAGCAGCTTCGCTGCTTCACCTGCCTGCTACTCACCTGCTGTGTGGCCGGGGTGTGGGGGAGTGGGGGTTGGGAGGGGGATTGGGGATCACAGTCCTAGGGTATCCTTCCAGAAATAGTCTATGCATATATAAACATATATTGGCACATAAAAGCAAATATATATATAAAAATATGTATGTATGTGTGTGTGTATGTGTGATAATCCATTCTTGTCATTATTCATTTCTGGACATGTGCTAAGAGATATATATTTTTTTAAACAATGAGCTTGCTGGGCACAGTGGCTCATGCCTGTAATCTTAGTACTCTGGGAGGCTGAGGTGGGAAGATCATTGAGCTCAGGAGTTCGAGACCAGCCTGAGCAACAGTGAGACCCTGTCTCGACTAAAAATAGAAAAATTAGCTGGGTGTCATGGAGTGTGCCTGTAGTCCCAGCTACTTGGGAGGCTGAGGCAGGAGGATCGCTTGAGCCCAGGAGTTTGAGGTTGCTGTGAGTTATGATGACACCTCTGCACTCTAGCCAGGGTGACAGAGACTCTGTCTCAAAAAAAAAAGTTTATATTGATACCTCTAATTCCAATCCTATACCAGAGGGTGCTTCTTCTCTTTCCTCCCTTCCATAATTGTGTTTATTTACTCCTGTAGTATGAAAGTGTCCTGGTTCCCAACAACATCAGTGTATTTATTCCCTTAATTCTACAGTACACACCAAATGGTTTCCAAATTGTCACACTAATATTACTGCTAACAAAATCCTTTACAGATTCATAAAGTTCACAAATCCTTTGCAGTTTTTGTTTTTAGAATATATTGATAATATAGAGTTAGAATACTAGTTCAAAAATTACTTGGGTTACTTTTCCTTTACCATGATGTTATTATTTTGATATAAATATAAGTTCATTGTTTATATTCTGTATGAGGGCTTCAGGTCCATCCTTGTTGATTTATTTCTGACAATGTGAAATATTAACTGAGTTCAAAAGTCAAAGCTATATGAGAACATATCTCAGATTCCTTTCTTATACCTTACATTCTATTCCTACTCACCTGTTCTAGGTAAACAGTGTATCATACCTATGTTTCTTTTTATAAAAACAAATAGGTTCACATATAAATTCTTATTTTCTCTTATTCAACCAAATATGCCATACTCATATTCTTTAGCACCTTGCTTCTTTTCACTTAACAATATGTCCCGGAAATCACTTCATATCAGTTCATAGACAACATCCTCATTTTATTTGTTTACAGCTCTATAATAGTCCATTATGTAGATGTACTATTAATACATTTATTCAAGCAGTCTCCTATGTATGGACATTTAGATTGTTTCCAATATTTTACTATTATAATTAATGTGACAATAAATAACCTATGTATTTATACTTATTTGTATAAATATATGGGTTTTTCTTATATTGTTGGAGGTGTGTCTTTAGGGCAAACTCCTAAAAGTAGGATTGCTGGGTAAATAGAGTGTAGTTTTACTAGATACTTCAAAGTTCTCTTCGTAGGAATTATGCTATTATTCACTCCCACCAGTAATATACAAGAGTGGCCATTTCTCCACAGCCTTGCCAATAGAGTGTGTTGCCCAGCTTTAGAATTTTTGCTAGTCTAATAAGTGAGAAATGACATTTCAGTTGAAATTTTTTCAGTTTTGCATTTCTATTACTGTAAGCAAAACTGAACTTCTTTTCATGTGGTCAAGCATCATTTGTAAATTTTTTCCAGTGCACTGTTCTACCCTTTAGTTTTTTAGTGGGTGTTGGTTTTTTATTCTCCTTGATTTGTAAAAGTTCTTTATATATTAAAGATATTAGCTTTTCATAATATATGTTGCAAAGTTTTTTTTTTTTTTAGTTTGTCATTGGTATTTTGACTTTGCTTATGGTACATTGCCAACAGCATTGTCTTTTTAAGAATACAATAGTAAATATGTATATATATGAATGTAAATGAACAGTGCACTTTATGATACTCACAGAAAAGTTAAAATTGAACTTTTAATATCTCAAGTGATTCCTGAGAAAAATATGAATAAATTATTTTATCTACTAAAATGGTTATTTGAAATGTAGTTACATTGGATGATAATTGTTTATTTTTTAAAAAATTAAAAATAAAAAGCTTTAATGAAAATAAATATGGGTAGATATGTAAATGCATATATGAGCATAAGTTTCTAATACAAAGAATTTAGGAATTATAAAATTTAGTTGTGGAAAACCTACTCTTTTCTTTCATCGAGTTGGAAAGAAAATTACAGTTGGTTCTCATTATTTGTGGTAGTTATATTCTGTGAAGTCACTGCAAACAGAATAGCAAATAATGAACAGGTTTAGATTCCTGCAAGCCTCTGATCAGAACATTTCCATCAACTTATCAATACATAATCTTATTTTATGCGTGTTTCTGTTTAAAGACTCTTTATTTAATATATGTCATTGATTCATTAATATTGAACTCACGATCAATAGTACTCTAACATATACCTGAACAAAACTCATCTAACACATGTACTTTCTCCATAAGGGACATCACAGCTTTCTTGCACTTGGGAACACTAGAGAGCACTATTCTTAGGGGACATTTTAAATAGCGAAATCACCAGCAGAAAGCACAAAAATGTGAAAAATGTGACATTAAACAGACTATAAAAAGACACTTGTGTTTATGGTATAAGCTGAAAGAAGGTGGCAGAGTGTTGCCTCGTTGAGAACGTGTTTTGGGCAATTCATTTTTTGCTGCTCTATGCATATCTGCAAATGACCACGCAAGTACTGTGAATGTTGATTTCGGGGTTACAAAAAATTTTAGGGAATAGGTAGACTCAATGAGTAATGAGGACTGACTGTTTTTCGATATAAATATATTTTTCTAAAAAGAATTAAGTTGGTTTTCTTGAGACAATTTGAGAAAAATTGAATCTATTGGAATATAAGAATTATATGGACCTTAATATAAAATTAGAGAAGAATAACTGCTACATAATATATCCATGTAACAAAGCTGCACTTGTACCCCTTAAATTTATACAAATAAAAAAAGAATATTAGAGAAGTGTAAATTTTACCACCGGTTTAGAATGAGTGAAAGTTAAAAAAAAAAATCTCCAGTTTGTCAAAGTTTTCCTGAGATGATTGCATATAACTCAGAAATGTTAATTTAGGATTTTATTCTGGAGAAAAGGCAGTAAAGGAAAACAACATCAATTTTCATTCGGTGCCGTTTTAAAACTCCTTTTAGGAATAACAAAGTTTCAAAATCATTTATTTTTATTTCATTTAACTTACTGTCAATTTTTATGGAAAAATAATGAAACCAGAAATAGCAATTGCGTAAAAATGAAGTTTACGCCAGATATAGCTATGATTTTTTTACAGTAATAGTCTCTTTAAAATTATAGTTTTTTTGTGACTTTAGAAGAAATAGAGATTATTGAATATCCACTTTTTCTTTTAAGAAAAAAATACGAGTTTTTTTTTTTAATTTGAAAATGTTAAGGGGTATAAATGTTTTTGTTACATGGCTTGAGTCAGGGGTATGAGTGTGCCAATCACCCGAATAGTGTTCATTGTCCCCGTTAGGTCGTTTTTTGCCCCAACCCCCTACTTGATTTCCATTGACTTTTACTTGCCTCTGTGCACTTGTGAGCCCATTGGTTAGTTCCATTTTATTAGAGAGTAAATATGGTGTTTGGTTTTTTTTTTCCATTCTTGGGAGACTTTGCTTAGGATAATGGTCTCCAGTTCCTTCCAAATTTCTGCAAAAGGCATTAATTCATCCTTTTTATGGCTGAGTAATACTCCATGGTATACATATACCACATTTTGTTAATCTACTCATGAATGGATGGGCACTTGGGTTGTTTCCACATCTTTGCAATTGTGAATTGTGCTGTAATAAACATTTGAGTGCAAGTATCTTTTTGATAAAATGACTTTTTTTCCTTTGAGTAGATGCTCAGTAATGGGATTGCTGGATGGAATGGTAGGTCTACTTTTAGTTCTTTGAGAATTCTCCATACTGTTTCCATAGAGGTTGTACTAGGTTGCAGTCCCACCAACAGTGTATAAGTGTTCCTTTCTTTCTACATCCATGCCAGCATCTATTGTTTTTGGTCTTTTTAATAAAAGCCATTCTAACTGGGGTAAGGTGATATCTCATTGTGGTTTTAATTTGTATTTCCCTGATGATTAGTGACATTGAGCATTTTTTCATACGCTTGTTGGCCATTTGTCTATACTTCTGTTCATGTCTTTTGCCCACCTTTTTTTTTTTTTTTTGGAGACACAGTGAGACTCTGTCACCTGGACTAGATTGCAGTAGCATCAGCCTAGCTCACAGCAACCTCAAACTCCTTGGCTCAAGCAGTACTCTTGCCTCAGCCTCCAGAGTAGCTGAGACTACAGACACCCGCTACCATACCTGGCTAATTTTTTTCTATTTTTAGTAGAGATGGTCTGGAACTCCTGAGCTCAAGCAATCCTCCTGCCTTGGCCTCCCAAAGTGGTAGGATTACAGGCATGAGTCACCATGCTCAGCCTTTTGCCCACTTTTTAATGAGATTATTTGTTTTTTTCAGAATCTGATTTTAAAATAGATGCCTGATAAGATGGTATGACTAGCCACCCTGTTTTTTTTTTTTTTTTTTTTTCAGTCTTCAGGCTTGTCAACCTTTCTGCCTCAGAGTCTTTGTATTTTTCCTGTCTTTCACCTGAATACTTTAACCTGGTTTTTTCTTCAGGTCTCAGTTTAAATGTTACTCCCCATGAGAGACCTTCCTGATTCACTGTCTAAAATCATGCTCTATCATATCATACTCCACTATGATACCTTTTTGTATCACAATCTGAATTTGTCTGATTTAGTTGTTTGTCTTCTGTGTCGCTTCCATTTCAAGGAATTTTGTCTGTCTTGTTCACTGCTGTTTCCTCAATGCCTGGCATACTGCACTTGTAATTGTTGACTGAATAAGTTAATATTTTCTTTTTCTCAAGTCACAGTCAAATGGATTTGAGATAGACTAGAAATAGCATTAAGTGCTTTTTCTTTTTCTATGGTTGCACACAACAGCAGTATAATGGTGGTCAACCTTCATTTTTAGCATTTTTAGTATAGGTTATTAGCTATTGGCTTAGTATTTATTTTTCAACTAGTTTAAAAAAAAGAAAAAGGAAACATTCCTACTGTTGACTTAGAAAGTAACCAAAAAGGCTTTCATTCTAAATATTTTTGAATTTTTATTGTGAAAATGTTTCAACCTACAGAGACAATAATAGTACATTGAATCCTCAAATACCCATACTCTAGGTTAAACAATTATCAGGACTTTGTCTCATCTTAAAATTTATATTCCTTGTTTCTTTCAGTTTTAGAAATGAGTTAAAAATTTTAGAGCATAACTATATATTGATATAATATGAATAAAATATTTAGATTTTTCTCCATTACAGCTAGGAAACCATTCACTACAGAAGTTTCACAAGCTATACCAAAGTCTTCTCATCCGAACCAGGATTCTCAACAGGTACATTTTTTTTTTAACAGTATATTCTTCTATATTGATATGAATGTTCTATAATTTATAATAGAATTATGGTGATACTATAGTTATAGAGGTTCCCATGCTATCTTGGTTCAAGACCCCTCTTGTATCTCTCAGCCAAAAGAAATATCTAACAGTTTCATTTATGAAGTTGTTAGTAGTATTAAAACAACTTAATAAGTAATTATATCCTACTAACTTAGTAAGTATTTTATTTTTAAAAAGCACAGTTACTAATGTGTACCTCTGTTGGGCACTGCACTTCTCAAACCTTGGGATGGGTTAGATAACACTACCTCATTTCTTGTTCCACATTGATTTTTCTCATGATAATTGGTTTTTTATCATAGCAATTTCTCAAAACTCAGCTTCAGAAAGATATGTCATGGAAAGAAAGGTAGTGAGATCTGATGTTGAAACTGAACTACCTTGAGTTTTTAGTTCATTCAGTGTCAGACAGATGTTGGGTGTCACTGTTGTTTCCTTAAATTTAAAATGTGGCGCCCCTGCAAGTTTACTGTGACACCCCCAAAGTACCTTGTTGCACAGTTTGGGAACCATGGTAGTAACATCAAAAGTAATAGTACTAATTAGGATGAACCAAAATTCTAGAATAAATCATCTAGATTAGTGTTTCTCAATGAGGATGCCGTTAACGCTTCTGGAGAGACAATTCTTTCATCACGTGGTGCTGCTCTTTCTAGCAGGCATGTTTGCAAGGAAAGAAAGTGAACTGTTTCATTTGCCCCCGTTTTGTGTCTTACTTTATTTTCTATGTTACTGGTCCTTTTTTTTCTTTTAATAATCTTGTTTTTGTTCTTTTTAAAATATAGAAAACAGTGAAGAAAAATAAAACTTACCCTACCTCCCAGAGATAATTATTAACATCTCCAGCTTATTTTATATGCCTAATTTTAAAAAATATAGTTAGATTGATGTGTACAGATAAGGCCTTGCTCTGTCACCCAGGCTGGAGCACAGTGGTGTGATCCTAACTCAATGCAGCCTCGAATTCCTGGGCTTAAGCAATTCTCTTGCCTCCGCTTCCCAAGTAGCTGGGACTATCGGCATATGCCACTGCACCCAGCTAATTTAAAAAAATTTTTTTGCAGAGACGGGGTCTCATTGTGTTGCCCAGGCTGGTCTTGAACTCCTGGCCTCAAGCATTTCTCCCAAAGTGCCTCCCAAAGTGCTGGGATAACAGGCATGAGCCACTTCTTAAACATACCTTTTAAAGGTTACTTTCCATTCCATCCCATGGATATCCTGTGCTTTGGGACAAACAGCTCCCTATTTTGGACATTTTGATTATTTCCAGCATTTTGCTGGGTTTTTTTTTGCTTCGTTTTTTTGAGACAGGGTTTTGCTCTATTGCTTGGGCTAAAGTGCAGTGGTGTCATCATAGCTCACTGCAACCTGGAACTCCTGAGCTCAAGCAATCTTCCTGCCTCACCTCCCAAGTAGCTGGGACTACAAGCGCATTCCACCATGCCTGGCTAATTTTTCTATTTTTGTAGAGACAGAGTCTTGCTATGTTGCCCAGGCTGGTCTAGAATTCCTGACCTCAAGCAATCCTCCAGCCTTGGCCTTCCAAAGTGCTAGGATTATAGGTGTGAGCCATCACATCTGGCTACATTTTGCTATTATAAATAATACTTTAGTAAATGTTTTTGTATATAAATCATTGTTTGCATTTTAAGTTTTTTCCTTAGATTTGATTGCCAGAAGTGGAACCGATTAATTGGAAGGCTAGGAACAACTTCCTTAGCTTCTTGATATTGTCAAATATAAAAATCTTAATGTTTTACAATTAGAATATTTATTTCACTTCATTTTTACTAGTATTGTTAAGAGCTTTTTAAATTCTTGCTAAGTGAAAATACTGTTTTATCAACATTTTGGTTTTTATTTCTTATTAGTGATGGCATTCTTGTATTTATGTCTAACAGAAATTTATATTTTTATTTTGTAAATTACTATTGCCTTTTGGTTTATCTTATATTAATATCTCTTCCTAAGATACTAAAAGAAAATGAAGTTGAACCAACTGAACCACCCAGGTCTTTGCAGGTGAGTTATTTTGTATAATGTAAAGTAGCCAGAAATTATATTTTTATATATGGGTATGGCATATAATCTTAAATTTGTATTACATATTATCTGTTTTCTAACTCATTTGTAGTTAATTACTCATTTAGATGAGCCTACTGCCTTTTGTATAAATGTCCAGTATGATCAATATGATTTGGTTAAATAACACATTCTTTATCATAAAGCTAATTTTGCAAACTTGCAAGTATCACCAAACCCATGAATTGTCATTGACAATTGCCCAACAGCTCTGTTGCCTAAAACAGAAAAATACAACAAAAACATCTGTGCTGTGGTAGCTTCCCATTTTTTACCCTATGTAACAAAATCAAATGTATAAAATCATAAACAATTAGCAACTGCATAATTTAGCCTATGGATGATCACTTTCTTATTGTTTTTGTTTTTTTTTTCACTTGAAAAAATGAGGTTTAAACTTTTTTAAGGACAGTTTTCACAAAGTATAAACTGCAAATAAACACTGTCACTGGTTTTTTTCTCCAGAATGAGTTGCCATTTAAAATAAATATCACACATTAACAAAAATTTATTGTAATGCCACAGTAATGAAAAAACTCTTACAATCTTTTGCAATAGAAATTATTTAAATCTGTTATTAGCGTTAAAATAAGAGTACATTTGTATTTTTGTAATGGCTTTTTCTTACTACAACTTTCTGACACAACATCTTCATCTACATCGGATAAAAGGAACTTTCAAGACTTAGGGTGCTCTTTGAAGATACACTTAATGCCACCTCTGCCCTATTTCTATAAGTATAATTAGCTATGCATAGCAAAGGAGCTATTCCAGCAGAGAAGGTTCCATGCTAATTAACTTTGAAAACCCATTATATTAGCAAATTCTAATTCTAAAATATGTTGAATATTTTCAAGAACTACTTGGTTGACAGTTGTGTCTATATATAGTGGTTTTTTTTTTTTTTGAGACAGAGTCTCACTTTGTTGCCCGGGCTAGAGTGAGTGCCGTGGAGTCAGCCTAGCTCACAGCAACCTCAAACTCCTGGGTTCAAGCAATCCTTCTGCCTCAGCCTCCCGAGTAGCTGGGACTAC